>NW_024121180.1:82451-177860 GCF_016745375.1 Pimephales promelas | reverse complement strand
AAAATATGGGAGGGACCTGAGTAATATTTCAGTGTGACTTTTTCAGAGAAATTCACAGTTTATTTGAGCTAAATATGACTATGATAACAGATTTAACATGTAAATTGACTTAAAATAAGAAAATATATCAGAATTGGATTCCTTGTATCAAACAAAGTAGAAGAAATTACATTATACAAAATTTAAGACTAAAGGAAGCTGATATATAACCTTTCTTCTTTTTGCCGGGGGCCAATTTGGATTTTATTGATAACTGCCACTAGGGGGACGACCCAACTTGTATCCATGGATTTTTGAAAACCTTAGGCGTATACCTAACACCCTGCCAAAAATCAAAACTTTTCCAGAAGTGCCCAATTTTCATGAATTGCATCCTAGCTATGCCACACAAATGCAGAAAGCTTCTGTGGATGTGTCCCGCACTGATTTGGATCAACGAAAATGCAGTGGACTATTAAGGAAACTCACCGGCACAGGCTTTGTTAAAGACCTAGCACTGATGAAAGATGTGCTGCGTGAGTTACAAAGCCTTTCTCTGAAACTGCAGAATCGAAACACATCTCTCACTGATGCCAGTCGGTGGACTCTTTTGACTATGGAGGTCCTGGAGGCCATGAAAACAACACCAGGAAAGTCACTTGCAAAAGCAGAAGGGAGGATAACAACATACATGTTCAAAGGCATCACACTAGAACCCACCAAGGAGAATATCAACAAGGGGCAGTTCCTACAGGCCGTCATTGATAATCTCTCCGTACGCCTCCCTGACTCAGACCTTACCAAGCTTCTGACTCCACTCGAACCATCCTGTTGGCCCAAAGACCGTAATTCCCTTGTCCTGTATGGTGAAAAGGAAATTCATGACCTTGCTAAGCATCTAGGAGTAACCACCAGAGCTGCTGTTGAAGAGTATAGGTTGTGGAAACTTGAAGGTAACAGTCCTGGGAAGACGATCAAGAGGCTGATTACAGCAAGCAAAACCTACCTGGCCACCTCAGCTGAATGTGAACGCGGATTTTCAGCCATGAGTGATACGCTAACAAGAGGAGAAATTGCCTGAGGGCCAAAAGCCTTTCTTCTGTCCTGTTTCTAGACGTCAATGGCCCTCCAGTGGAGCAGTTTGACCCAAAGTCGTTTGTGCTCTCTTGGTTGAAAGACGGCCATCGGGTGTCAACTGCAACCAAAACAGGAAGGCAAGCACAAACAAAACCAGACAGACCACTGTGGTCTGTTCTAGATTAACAATTTTTCTTTCACCAACATTGCCTGTCACATCTGAACTCTTTGCTGTGCCATCTACCTTGTTTGCTTGCTTGGGCTTCCCAGAGCATTAAAAACCCTCCTGATGCTTGTTTGTAAAGCATTTTGATCTACTTTAAAAAAAAATACTGCAGTGACAATCAGTCTTTGTCTGGCTTGAATGTTATAAATACTTGCTCTCTGTGCACTCATGGAAGGCCCTTACAAAAAACAACTGCAGTATATTGAAGTACAACTGCAGTATATTGAAGTACAACTGCAGTAAAACTGCAGTACAAAGCAGTATAACTGCAGTATAATTAAACGCAGGCACAGATTTGCAGTATAATGAAGTATAATCACAGTACAACTGCAGTACATTGAAGTACTACTGCAGTAAAACTGCAGTACAAAGCAGTATAACTGCAGTATAATTAAGCGCAGCCACAGATTTGCAGTATAACGAAGTATAATCACTGCAGTACATTGAAGTTCAATAGCAGTAAAACTACAGTACTTGTAAGTACAGATGCAGTAAAATGAAGTACATGTAGTTTTGCCATACAATGAAACACTGAAATGCATGTACAGTATAAACCTACCACTCATACATACCACATTACTGCAGCTATGAAAACAGTAGGCTACTACTGTAAAGCAAGTAAAAGCTATTTACCACTGCTATGCAACATTAACCCTAATGAAATCTGTTCGGCTTTGTGCTCATTTATAAGTTTGTAACACCATATACAAGGTGAGTAACAACAACAGCACACTGGAGGTATTTGTATGATGATGATGATGATAAGAATAACACAGATGTGACACCAGGTTTAGCAGTGTCTGGATGAAGACATAGCAGACTAGGACACAAGGGGTACAGGTGAGTGTGCAGGTAAGCGATATAGCTGAGGAGTATCACTGGAAATTGATGGGGTTTGGGTAAGAATCACAGAAGATCCTTCTGGGAAAGCATCAGCATCTCAGGAGATGGTTAGAGCACAAGGAAGTATCAAAGTAGACTGAGGAGAAACGAGGTGGGAAATGTGACCCTTTCCCGCTTAGAATAAACGGATATGAAACATGCTCCATTTGTTGTGGGAAACTCATTTCCAGGCAAATAAACATTCTTGATGGGAAAATGAAATCTTTAGATTAATGATGTGTGACGTGTTTTAGTAGTCTAAACTGGCAATATGCCATAATGCCCCAGTAAGCTATTTTCTGGCCATGTTATAGTGACAGTCCATAAGTTTAAGATTACTTAAGAAAATTATTTTAATTAAGCAATTGCACATGTGATTTTCAATTCATGTTTATTAGTATTGCGTTTTGTACGTTTAATACACATATATACATTTCATTTGTCAAATTCTGAGATTAAAACATGCAGTTAATACAAGAAATCTAGACCATTTATATGGAGTTCTTTTAATTAATAGATGGGTAAGCACACACAATGCAAATTTACTCAATTTGTCCTTATGATTCAACCTCAAACATTCTCTTCTTAAAGCATTTATTTTATCCTCATCACATTTACGTTGAGAGGGTGTGTCAAAATAAATCTGGTTCTGATTATTGTTAATCTCGCTCATATGTGTTTGGTAAGGGCAAAATGACAAGCCCATCTCGTCTTTTTGCAATTTCTATACATTTGTTTGTTACTTCAGATGGAAGTACAGCCTTGTAGCTTGCACAGAATGTGACATTAAGTATGTGAGTATCCATGCAAACATATTCTGTTCGCTTTTTGTGAAAGGCTTGAATTTGATTTGATAACCTTACCAGTAAAACTGGTTGTTTGGGGGTGGCCTGTGTTTGAACAACAATGATGTGTTCAATTTTTGCAACCTGTTGCCCAATGGTTACCAAAGAATTACATCTGGAGTATTTTGAGTCATACTGATCAGTGGATAGAGTGTCCCATGACAAACAAACCTCTGAAAGTAGGTGACTTGATTTTGTTCTGTATGAATTCCAGAATTCTGTAGTAAGATTTTCTGAGACAGTGGTAGCTCTTTCACCTGACCATGACCAAAAAAATTGCAGCCACTGACCTGTGAAACATTTTTGCACAAGGAATAACCCTGAAGTGCTGATGAAACGTATTCATGTGCCGGGGAGTCTTCTGCAATGTAAACTCTCGCTAAAATCTTTAGCTGTTTTAGTCTTGCTAGATTTTGAGTTATTTGCAATGGTACATGTTGTGTTCCATTGAAAAGTTTGAGCAGTCTACCATTATGTCCTTCAAAGACGAATGTTGACGTCAAGGACAAAGGTCCATGTCTTCTGACACTCTCAGCTAAGTGGGTGAGGAGATGAATATTGTAAGATACTTCTTGCTTCCCATACAGAGACTCGGTTAGAAGTACAAACTCACAAAGAGCCATGTGAGCTTTGTTGATGTTCAAATGTGAAATTTGTGAACTGGTTAGCAGATAAATGGCAAAGGCTAGTCGCATCCAGTGGTGGAAATACTGTGAGGGGATTAAACCCATCAGTATAAACGGAGAGATTAGAAGAAATGTTCTCCACTCACTTCCTTTCCAGTTTTTCCGTTCTATTACAGATCGTGGCAGTCGGGTTATCTCACTAGGTGGCCGCACTGATTTCAAACGTTTGTCTATCTCTTTCAAGACATTTGGACTTTTGACGTTTACTTCTGGCACTTTGTTGTCAAACCACAAGCCTGTTATTTGGCGGACTACTCCAAGAAGGACACTATGTAGATAGTCTGGAACAAAACTTTCTGCCATGTCAAAACACTGTAATGTGGTCAAAAGACTTGGTCCTTTAACACCATTGACTGGGTTATTTACCGAGGCCAGTTCTGCATCATGGATCATGCCCTTGTGTGTTCTCAGACTAGCAATGGGTACTGAAAGTGGGTAGACCCTGGTAAACCCATCACCCTTTTCCACTCTCTCTCCAGAATGAGTACAGAAATTACAGCCATGTCCCCCATTGAACTGGTTGATATTTTGCACTGGAGCCCTTGCAACAGAGTCAACTGTGCATAGAATGGCAGCAACTTTGGAACATTCATAAGTTTTTGTTTTAGTGTTGTACCACAAAACACCTGCAGATTCTAAAGATCTGCACTCTTCGATGAATGGTTTTAGAAAACTTTCCATTTTTGGCTTGGTTTGCCCAAACCAGAGTGCAGGCACCAACACAAAGTTTTTCCGTTCAGACAGAGCTACCTCGTTTATGGTACACTGAATTGGCCACATTGAATAACTTGAAGAGTGAAACACTGGGACACCATCTGTATTACATGTCAAAGATATATTGCTCTCGTCTGTCAGCATTGGAATTCTCTTATACAGTGCACCATCACTGACATCTTGAATGCAATCAGAATTGTTTTTCTGTGATAGTTTGTCATGAAGGTTGTGATTTTCAAAAAGATTTTTAATTTCATCTCTCAAGGGGGTGTACATCAAATAATAACCTTTACTCAGATGTTCTGATACTTTGCATTCTGTATCACACATTGGACATAGTACGCTCTCTACATCTAGTGTGCCAATGTAAGCTCCACAGTCAGGATTCAGACAATAATGATGCAACTGCCAGCTGGTTGTGTCAAAAGCACGTTTGAACAGGTAGTTGGTGTAGGGCAAACTATTTTCAGGGAGAAGCATATGCAGCAGATGCTGTAAATCTTCACTTCCTGCCTTGGTCACATGGTGGCGTAGCATGTAGCCCAGAAGTGCAGTCAGACTTTCACCTTTTGAAAGTTTGGCTCCAGGGTACAAAGGCTGGTCTCCATCATGGATACAAGTGGTGGTTGGGATATTTCCATTCTCGGGATGGGTTGAACTGCTATGCTAAAGATGAAAAATGAGAAGTAAATAAATGTATGTATGATCATTTTAAGTCATTTTACATTCCATTTGTCCACATTACTCATGCACAACTTTCACAAAACCAGAAAACGGTTGTGGATCATCTAGGTAAGGACACATATTAAGGATCAAGTCTATGTAAACCTCTGTATGTGAATTGAAATACAGCGATGTACTGTAAAACAGTCAAATTTACTAAACGATAGAAGTTAATATCACTCAGTTAATCATCATATTAAGTTCATCACACTTAGTAGAAAAATAGTTATGTGAACACAATTGATCAGGAGAATAAATGTTAAAATAAAGTTTTTTTAATTTGTTTTTGCACAAAATGAAATCTTAGGTTCCCATTCAGGGAACTTCGAGCTGCGTGTAAACGCCGTGGGAACGCCTCTGCGTGACGAGTCATGAAGCACGTATGAAATCTGTCCAATGGCGAGACGGAACGTCATAGGCGGGGTGACGTATCGACCAGGAAACTATAAAGCATCCCCGAAACACAAGCGCAACAGCTTCTGAGTCTTCACAAGCGCTCTATGTATGAATTTTGTCTGTCTGTCTAATATTGTATATTTATATATATTGATATGGCGAGCAAACAACAGCAGAATTTCAGAAAGTGTGTTCATCCCTGCCCTCGCTTCATCACGGGTGGGGATACACACGATCTGTGTGTTGTTTGTTTGGGAGTGCAGCATGCTCAGTCGGCTCTCGAGGGGGCCGGCTGTGAGTGACACCCATGAAGACACTTCGCTCCCGCCGGGCACTCTTCGAGGAGAGTGGTTAGGTGCGCGCTCCCCGCGGCTCGGGTCCCGCTGCTGCCGAGGCACAGCGAAGGCTTGCGTCGTGGGGATCGCAGATGGATCTATCAGCGGGGATTGAGACGGGCCCCGCCCTTTCTCTGCCCTTACCTGGTAGATCCAGTGCCTCAGTTCTCGCTGCGGGGGTCCGCGTTGCGGTTTTTCCTGCCCGGGCTGAGGCGCCATCACTTCAATTATCCAGTTCTGAGGAGCTGGATTTTGAAAGTGTGGATGCAGAGTCTATGGACTCAGTGGAGAACGAGGGAAGCTTGTTTGCCATCCCAGTCTCCCGCTAATGTAGTAAAAAAAAAAAAAAAAAAAAAAAAAAAAAAAAAAAATGGAGGTTTTTGACTCGGGCTGTGGAAAAATTAACCATTGAATGGCCAGTTGAGAAACAAGAGTCGAGAGAGTAAAATGGATGAGAGATTTTTAATATCACACTCACTACCTCCATGCCGGTGTTTGCCCTTCTTCCCCGATCTACACACCGAGGTGTGTAGATCGTGGAACAAACCAGTGTCAGCTAGAATTTTGACACACCAGACCTCTATGTATGCTAATATTGCTGGGTCTAGGAGATATGAGTGAGGGGGAGGTCGTCGGCACTGACGTGATTAATGAGATACTGCGTCAGGCGGCAGATATTTCTCTCCGTGCCACCAAGGAGACGGCCAGATCAGTCGGCCGCTCTATGGCAGCCCTGGTGGCCACGGAGAGGCATCTGTGGCTAAATCTGGCTAATATGAAGGAGAAAGATAAAGCGTTTCTCCTGGATGCGCCGCTGTCGACCGAAAAAAACAGGCAGCGGCGCTTCAGAAATGTCTCCCCCTCCGTACTCATCCTTCGGGGGCTGCTGGGCGAGAGCAGCCCCGCCCGTCGAGAGAGCGTCGCGTCGCGTCTCGGGCTCCTCCCCAGCAAAACTGGGCTGAGACGCGGCGTTCTCAGGCGAGGTCTTCCCGGGATAGAACCGATCTGAGGACGGTTATTGTCGCCAGGAAGGCTTCGTCGAAGAAGTCCTGACGCCACTGGTGTCAGGCTACTGAGGGTGGTCCCCACCGTGAGACAGAGGTGTTCGCCGCTGAATCCGGCGCCCGCTCTCTCTCGGTGCCCTCAGGGGTTCGTTCTGCCAACCCTGCCTGTAATGGGGGGTGCAGACGGTCCCAGCGAGCGATTTCCCGAGGGACGCTCGTTTGCTCCGAGGAGCGATACAGAACGGTCGTTAAACCCTGCCTGTGCGCGGTCACAGGGCGCTGTTTCTGTTTTTAAAAACTACTCCAGAGGCCAGTCTCGAGAGACTGGTACCCTTAGTAGAATTTCTGGTAGAATGGGGAAGTCTTCCAAATATATCTCGTTGGGTCCTGCAGACTATCGAACGCGGGTACGCGATCCAGTTCAGGTCGCGTCCACCTCGTTTCCGGGGGTTTTTGCCCACAGTGGTGACCCCCGAGCAGGCTCTGGTTATGGAACAAGAAGTGAAAGCTCTGCTACTGAAGGGGGCGATAGAACGAGTTCTTCCTCCAGACAGAGAGCTGGGGTATTACAGCCGGTACTTCATTGTTCCAAAGAAGGATGGGCGGCTGCGTCCGATTTTAGACCTGCGCCTCTTAAATCGGTCAGTAGGGAAGCTCAAGTTCTAAATGCTGACTCTCAAGCAGATCGTGTCACAGATCAGGTCCGAGGACTGGTTTGTCACGATAGACCTAAAAAAAAAAAAAAAAAAGACGCGTACTTCCATATCTCCATCCTTCCGCAACATCGGAAGTTCCTGAGGTTCGCTTTTTGGGGCGAAGCGTACCAATATCGGGTCCTTCCATTCGGCCTAGCGTTATCTCCTCGAACCTTCACGAAATGCATGGACGCGGCCTTGGCCCGCTGCGTCTCCAGGGCATTCGCATTTTAAATTACATCGACGATTGGTTGATTCTGGCTCAATCGGAGCATCAGGCGATTCGGCATCGAGATGCCGTCCTCGCCCACATCAGAAGGTTGGGGTTGAGACTCAACGCTAAGAAGAGTGTGCTTTCGCCAGTTCAGCAGACCACTTTTCTAGGCGTGGTATGGGATTCGACGACGATGCAGGCACGTCTGTCGCCGGCTTGTATAGCCTCGATTATCTCGACTGTCAAGCAAGTGAAGCTAGGCCAGTCACTCACTGTAAAGGAATTCCAGAGAATTCTGGGTCTGATGGCAGCAGCATCCAACGTGTTACCGTGCGGCCTGCTGTACATGAGACCACTACAGTGGTGGCTCAGGACCAAGGGGTTCTCCCCGAGGGGAAAGCCGCTCCGCAAGATCAAGGTCACGCGACGTGGTCTCCGTGCCCTGGCTATGTGGAAAGAACCTTGGTTCCTGTCCCTGGGACCTGCGCTGGGAGCCCCGTGTCGCCGGGTATCGGTGACGACGGATGCCTCTCTCACGGGCTGGGGAGCGATCATGAGTGGTCGCTCGGCCCGCGGGTTGTGGCAAGACCATCATCTCCGATGGCATATAAATTGTCTAGAGATGATGGCGGTGTTTCAGGCTCTGAAACACTTTCTCCCAGACCTCAGAGATCATCATGTTCTTGTCCGGTCAGACAACATGTCTGTGGTCTCTTACATAAACCACCAGGGGGGTCTGCAGGGACCCGTTCTGCTGAACCTGCCTGTGAGGGTGGGCGCAGACGGTCCTAGCGAGTGGTTTCCCGAGGGAAGCTCGTTTGCTCCGAGGAGCGATACAGAACAGTCGTTAAACCCTGCCTGTGCGCGGTCACAGGGCACTGTTTCTGTCTCTATAATTACTCCAGAGGCCAGTCTCGAGAGACTGGTACCCTTAGTGGAATTTCTGGCAGAATGGGAAAGTCTTCCAAATATATCTCGATGGGTCCTGCAGACTATCGAACGCGGGTACGCGATCCAGTTCAGGTCACGTCCGCCTCGTTTTCGGGGGATTTTGCCTACAGTGGTATCCCCCGAGCAGGCTCTGGTCATGGAACAAGAGGTGAAAGCTCTGTTACTGAAGGGGGCGATAGAACGAGTTCTTCCCCCCGACAGAGAGTTGGGGTATTACAGCCGTTACTTCATTGTTCCAAAGAAGCTAACGATATACGCCTCCCTCACGGGCTGGGGGCGATCATGAGTGGTCGCTCAGCCCGGGGTCTGTGGACTTTCTCCCAGACCTGAGGGGTCACCATGTTCTTGTCCGGTCAGACAGCACATCGGGGGTCTTTTTATAGACCATCAAGGGGGTCTGCGCTCATGTCCATTATTCAGGCTAGCGCCAGATCCTTCTGTGGGCCCAGGGGAAGCTTCTTCTTTGGCGATTATATATCCCAGGATATTTAAATCGGGGAGCAGACATCCTGTCGAGGCAGGGGCCGAGGCCCGGGGAGTGGAGACTCCACCCCGAGGTGGTGGAGCTCCTATGGAGTCATTTCGGTCATACCGAGGTAGGCCTATTTGAATCCAGGGACTGAGACACTGCATGCTGTGGTTTCTCTGTATCCACCAGCCCCTCTGGGGTTGGATGCGATGGTACAGGAGTGGCCGAGGTCACCCCTGTACGCATTTCCCCCGATTGCTCTGCTCCCAGGAGTTCTGGAGAGGGTTCACCGAGTCGGGGTCTTTCTACTGTTAGTAGCCCCGCGTTGGCCGGCCCGAGTATGGATGCGGGTCGATACTTCACCCCCGCCCAGATCTATGGAGGTTGTGGCTTGGCCTCTGAGGGGGCCCAGCTCATAGAATCGGGTCTCTCGACTGAGGTCGTGGAGACCATCCTCCAATCCAGAGCTCCGTCCACGAGGAGATTATATGCCTTGAGGTGGCAATGTTTCACCTCTTGGTGGGGAGAACACCAGTTGGACCCAGTTAACTGCCCGGTGTGGCGGTGCTGGAATTTCTTTGGAGCATTTCTCCACAGGGTTATCCCACTCCACACTAAAGGTGTATGTGGTGGCCTATCTGCTTACCACGTCCCTTTGAGTGGAGCTTTTCACGGGAGATACCCATTGGTAATTCTTTTTCTTCGTGGTATTGTGAGGTCAGACCAAGAGAAACTAATCTGCTCTGCCCTCTGAGGGCTCTAGATGCTTATGTCCACAGAGCTGCCCTGTGGAGAAAGCCTGAACAGTTATCTGTTTGTTTTGGACCTCCGAAGAAAGGTTGTCCCGCATCTGAGCAGAGGTTGAGTAAGTGAGTGGTCGAGGCCATCTCATTTGCATATGAGTCCGCCGGTCAGCCTTCTCCTTTGGCTGTCTGGGCTCACTCAACCAGGGGTATGGTAGCTCCGCTCCAGGGGCGCAGGTGCTTTCGTCTAAATATGTGCCTGATTTCATACAACGGACACCTGCTCGCATGGCGGCGTTGGTATTAGCGTTCCCACGGCGTTTACACGCAGCTCGAAGTTCCCTGAATGGGAACGTCTCTGGTTACGTATGTAACCCTAGTTCCCTGAAGGGAACGAGACGCTGCGTGTCTATGCCATACTCCCAGCATGCCCGTGAGCGCTTGCTTCAGTCCTATCAGAAGCTGTTGCGCTTGTGTTTCGGGGATGCTTTATAGTTTCCTGGTCGATACGTCACCCCGCCTATGACGTTCCGTCTCGCCATTGGACAGATTTCATACGTGCTTCATGACTCGTCACGCAGAGGCGTTCCCACGGCGTTTACACGCAGCGTCTCGTTCCCTTCAGGGAACTAGGGTTACATACGTAACCAGAGACGTTTTTACTTTTCTACTATGCTGCAGTTTAAAAGGGTATCTGTCTGTGTTTTGGTGAAGACTAGAGCCTATAAATCAAGGATGAGCCAATAAAAGATGCTAAATGCTGCATGTTGTTAAGTTGGCTTGAGAAAGCCAACTTACTGAAATCCTATTTAAACTTATTATTATTAAGTTGGCTTGAGAAAGCCAACTTACTGAAATCCTATTTAAACTTATTATTAGTGTGAATGCTTCAAGCATTCACACTCTTGAAATCCAAATCTTTCTTATTATTATTCCGTATTCTTCCGTACGTTTTTCGGTCGCTTTCTTCTCCTCTCTACTTTGTGCTACAAAAACCATTCAAGTATCAAAATGTGCAGCTTTTCAAGGACATGTGTGCTATTACTTTTCTTTTTTATAACCTTTATAATTTTTAAATTATTAAACTTTTTGTGCATATTTTTTAACATGGAAGTCAATGGAGAATTCTTCAAATTCTGTTTTATGCTCCTTCTGCTTTCAAAGCCTACAACTTCTGCATACTTTCAGCTATTTCTGTCATTTAAACTTTAAAATGTTGAGAAATTTGTAAACTATTAAAGTTGTATTCAACTTTTTGATATCTATTATACTTTTTTCACAATCTCTACTTTAGTCTCATGATGTTTTTCAACCCGTTTCTGAAATTATAATGGGAGTGAATGAGAGAGACTGTTCAGAGCTAGAGCACGTGCTAGAGTGAGCCAGCTTGAAACCTAATGCTAAAAAATAATTTTTAAATCGCTGGCCTGGCCACAATTTTCACTCTTTGGGCATAAAATTATACTTGAAACGTAGGTATTTTTGTTGTGGTTCCTCTCATGTGTTTAGTAAATCCCTGGGACTTATAGTTTTTTCTCTGTGTCCTTCCAAACGACAAGAGTGACAGACATTCCTCCATTGGCAGCAATTATAAATTCAGGTCAAACTTTTGTGATCAGAGCAATACAAACCAGTTTTTTAACTTGCCAAAGTGGTCCCTTTTTTTAACTCTATCCACAAAAAAAATACATCACATCGTTCACAAAGGCCTTGTCTCGCTCACGGTCAGGTCATTTCGCCAATACAACCTATAGTTTTGTCTCTATTGAGGTTTGTTCGAGGCCAAGTATCAGCAATTTTGGCCTCTGTCTAAATAGGAAAGCTGATTGCACAGGTGATGCTGATTAGCAAAGATCAAAGGGAGACACACATAATTGGTCCTGTGTTCTGATTGGTGGAAAGTCACTCAGCTCTTTTCTGAAGGATACTACAAGTTTTTGTTGCATTTATGCTTCTTCTTCTCCTGTTCTCCCTCTCTCTTCCCTCCTCTTCTCCTCCTCCAATCCTCTACTCCTCCTGTCCTCCTATTCTACCCTCCTTTCCTAATCTCTTCTCCTTTCTACTCTTCCTTTTATCCTCTTCTATCCATCTGCCTGTCTTAACTATTTGACTTTCTGTGTCCAAATGATCTATCTATCTATGTATAGACTATGTATGTATCTATCTGTGTATCTATCTATGTATCTATCTATCTATCTATCTATCTATCTATCTATCTATCTATCTATCTATCTATCTATCTATCTAATCCATCTATATTTCTAACTAATCTATCTTTATTTCTTTCTAGATAATCTATCTTTCTTTCTAACTATACTATCTTTCTTTCTAAATAATCTTTTCTTTCTAGCTATACTATCTATCTTTCTAACTGATCTATCTTTCTTTCTTTCTAAATAATCTTTCTTTCTTTCTAACTATACTATCTGTCTTTCTTTCTAACCAATATATCTTTCCTTCTTTCTTTCTAACTAATCCTTTCTTTATTTCTAACTAATCCTTTCTTTCTTTTTCATCCTTTCAAATCCATCTTTCTTTCTAACTAATTCTTTCTTTCTTTCTTTTTCTTTATTTTGAAATAATCTATCTATAGATAGATTTGAATAATCTATCTATCTATCTATCTATCTATCTATCTATCTATCTATCTATCTATCTATCTATCTATCTATCTATCTTTCTACCTAATCCATCTTTCTTTCTTCCTTTCTACCTAATCCTTCTTTCTTTCTTTCTTTCTTTCTTTCTTACTACCTAATTCATCTTTCTTTCTTTCTTTCTTTCTTTCTACCTAATCCATCTTTCTTTCTTTCTTTCTTTCTAATAATCCATCCATCTATCTATCTATCAAATCCATCTTTTCTTTCTAACTAACTAATCTTTCTTTCTCACTAATTCTTTCTTTCTTTTTCTACTTTCAAATCCATCTTTCTTTCTAACTAATTCTTTCTTTCTTTCTAATCCATCTTTCTTTCTTTCTAACTAACTAATCCTTTCTTTCTTTCTCTCACTAATCCTTTCTTTCTTTTCTAATCCTTTCTTTCTTTCTCACTAATCCTTTCTTTCTTTCTTTCAATCCATCTTTCTTTCTAACTAATCTTTTCTTTCTTTCTTTCTTTTCTTTCTAACTAATCCTTTCTTTCTTCCTTTCTAATAATCTTTCATCTATGTATCTATGTATGTATCTATCTATCTATCTATCTATCTATCTATCTATCTATCTATCTATCTATCTATCTATCTATCTATCTATCTATCTATCTACCTACCTACCTACCTACCTACCTACCCCCTATCTACCTACCTACCCCTGTCTTTCTCTACCTTTCTTTTTTGTACTCCTTTACTTCTCTACCTCTGTCTCTTTCTCTACCCTATATTTCTTTACCTCTGTGTCTACATCTCTACCTCTCTTTACCTCTCTAAGTAAACTTCTAGTTTTTTACAATTTTTGGATCTTGTTTTGCATTTCAGCTTATTGAATGCATTTGAATGAAGCTTTTTTTCTTTTTTGCTCTGTTTTGCTGTTGTTTGAACTGCAATATTTTGCATTTGTTTAAGCATTTAAGTTAAGCTTTTGAAGCATTCACACGCATATTCCGCAGGAAATGCAATTTTTTCTAGTTATTATTATTCTTTCTTACTCAAAATTTTCTGACTGCTACTCCTCCTAGAGCTTTAACTCTAACAAACTCCAAACTCGGGTCAGACCTTCAGACTGTTCTGACTCGAGTTGCTATATCTTTTTTAGACTGATTCGACTTTCAGATTTCTTAAAAATTAATATTAAAAATCATAAAAATCCCATTGACTTTCATTGCAGCATGGTCAAATTGAGCCAAGACTACGGTGGCCCAATAGCGTACAACAAAAACTCAAATCTAAATTCCCTGAAGCCCTAGACTCAATTAAACTACCATTCTATATGAACTAATGAACTTATCTATCTATCTATCTATCTATCTATCTATCTATCTATCTATCTATCTTTCTAACAAATCTATCCATCTTTCTTCTACCTAACTAATCTATCCATCTTTCTTTCTAACAAATCTATCCATCTTTCTTTCTACCTAATCTATCCATCTTTCTTTCTAACAAATCTATCCATCTTTCTTTCTAACAAATCTATCCATCTTTCTTTCTAACTAATCTATCCATCTTTCTTTCTAACTAATCTATCCATCTTTCTTTCTACCTAACTAATCTATCCATCTTTCTTTCTAACAAATCTATCCATCTTTCTTTCTACCTAATCTATCCATCTTTCTTTCTACCTAACTAATCTATCCATCTTTCTTTCTACCTAACTAATCTATCCATCTTTCTTTCTAACTAATCTATCCATCTTTCTTTCTAACAAATCTATCCATCTTTCTTTCTAACTAATCTATCCATCTTTCTTTCTAACTAATCTATCCATCTTTCTTTCTAACAAATCTATCCATCTTTCTTTCTACCTAACTAATCTATCCATCTTTCTTTCTACCTAACTAATCTATCCATCTTTCTTTCTAACAAATCTATCCATCTTTCTTTCTAACTAATCTATCCATCTTTCTTTCTAACAAATCTATCCATCTTTCTTTCTACCTAATCTATCCATCTTCTTTCTAACTAATCTATCCATCGTTCTTTCTAACTAATCTATCCATCTTTCTTTCTAACTAATCTATCCATCTTTCTTTCTAACAAATCTATCATCTTTCTTTCTAACTAATCTATCCATCTTTCTTTCTAACAAATCTATCCATCGTTCTTTCTAACTAATCTATCCATCTTTCTTTCTAACTAATCTATCCATCTTTCTTTCTAACAAATCTATCCATCTTTCTTTCTACCTAACTAATCTATCCATCTTTCTTTCTACCTAACTAATCTATCCATCTTTCTTTCTAAACAAATCTATCCATCTTTCTTTCTACTTAACTAATCTATCCATCTTTCTTTCTACCTAACTAATCTATCCATCTTTCTTTCTAACAAATCTATCCATCTTTCTTTCTAACAAATCTATCCATCTTTCTTTCTAACTAATCTATCCATCTTTCTTTCTAACAAATCTATCCATCTTTCTTTCTACCTAATCTATCCATCTTTCTTTCTACCTAATCTATCCATCTTTCTTTCTACCTAATCTATCCATCTTTCTTTCTAACAAATCTATCCATCTTTCTTTCTAACAAATCTATCCATCTTTCTTTCTACCTAATCTATCCATCTTTCTTTCTACCTAATCTATCCATCTTTCTTTCTACTAATCTATCCATCTTTCTTTCTACCTAATCTATCCATCTTTCTTTCTAACAAATCTATCCATCTTTCTTTCTACTTAACTAATCTATCCATCTTTCTTTCTACCTAACTAATCTATCCATCTTTCTTTCTAACAAATCTATCCATCTTTCTTTCTAGCAAAATCTATCCATCTTTTTTTCTAACTAATCTATCCATCTTTCTTTCTAACTAATCTATCCATCTTTCTTTCTAACTAATCTATCCATCTTTCTTTCTAACAAATCTATCCATCTTTCTTTCTAGCAAATCTATCCATCTTTCTTTCTAACTAATCTATCCATCTTTCTTTCTAACAAATCTATCCATCTTTCTTTCTAACTAATCTATCCATCTTTCTTTCTAACTAATCTATCCATCTTTCTTTCTAACTAATCTATCCATCTTTCTTTCTAAAAAATCTATCGTTCTTTCTTTCTACCTAACTAATCTATCCATCTTTCTTTCTAACAATTCTATCCATCTTTCTTTCTAACAAATCTATCCATCTTTCTTTCTAACTAATCTATCCATCTTTCTTTCTAACAAATCTATCGTTCTTTCTTTCTACCCAAGTAATCTATCCATCTTTCTTTCTAACAATACTTTCTTTCTCTTTCTTTCTTTCTTTCTTTCTTTCTTTCTTTCTTTCTTTCTTTCTTTCTAACAAATCTATCCATCTTTCTTTCTAACTAATCTATCCAGCTTTCTTTCTAACAAATCTATCCATCTTTTCTTTCTAACTAATCTATGCATCTTTCTTTCTAAAAATTCTTTCTTTCTCTTTCGTTCTTTCTTTCTTTCTTGATGCTAATAACATGCTAATCATGCTAGCTTTCTGCTAATCATGTTAGCTTCTTGTTAAAAACATGCTAGCATGATGCTAGCTACATGCTAATCATGCTAGCATGATGCTAGCTACATGCTAATCATGCTAGCTTCTTGCTAAAAACATGCTAGCATGATGCTAGCTACATGCTAATCATGCTAGCATGATGCTAGCTACATGCTAATCATGCTAGCTTCTTGCTAAAAAACATGCTAGCATGATGCTAGCAACATGCTAATCATGCTAGCTTCTTGCTAAAAACATGCTAGCATGATGCTAGCTACATGCTAATCATGCTAGCATGATGCTAGCTACATGCTAATCATGCTAGCTTCTTGCTAAAAACATGCTAGCATGATGCTAGCAACATGCTAATCATGCTAGCATGATGCTAGCTACATGCTAATCCTGCTAGCTTCTTGCTAAAAACATGCTAGCATGATGCTAGCAACATGCTAATTATGTTATTATGATGCTAGCAACATGCTAATCATGCTAGCATGATGCTAGCTACTAGCTACATGCTAGCTACATGCTAATCATGCTAGCTTCTTCCTAAAAACATGTTAGCATGATGCTAGCAACATGCTAATCATGCTATTATGATGTTAGCTACATGCTAGTCATGCTAGCTTCTTGCTAAAAACATGCTAATCATGCTAGCTTGATGCTAGCTACATGCTAATCATGTTAGCTTCTTGCTAAAAACATGCTAGCATAATGCTAGCAACATGCTAATCATGCTATTATGATGTTAGCTACATGCTAATCATGCTAGCTTCTTGCTAAAAACATGCTAGCATGATGCTAGTAACATGCTAATCATGCTATTATGATGTTAGCTACATGCTAGTCATGCTAACTTCTTGCTAAAAAACATGCTAATCATGCTAGCTTGATGCTAGCTACATACTAATGATGTTAGCTTCTTGCTAAAAAACATGTTAGCATGATGCTAACAACATGCTAATAATGTTATTATGATGCTAGCTACATGCTAATCATGGTAGCATGATGCTAGCTACATGCTAATCATGCTAGCTTCTTGCTAAAAACATGCTAACATGATGCTAGCAACATGCTAATCATGCTAGCATGATGCTAGCTACATGCTTATCATTCTAGCTTCTTGCTAAAACATGCTAGCATGATGCTAGCAACATGCTAATCATGTTAGCATGATGCTAGCTACATGCTAGTCATGCTAGCTTCTTGATAAAAACACGTTAGCATGATGCTAGCAACATGCTAATCATGCTATTATGATTCTAGCTACATGCTAATCATGCTAACAACATGCTAATCATCTTAACTACATGCTAATCAAATTAGCATCAAGCTAGCTACATGCTAATCATGTTAGCTTCTTGCCAAAAACATCTATCTATCTATCTATCTATCTATCTATCTATCTATCTATCTATCTATCTATCTATATTTCTTTCTAACTAATCTATCTTTCTAACTAATCTATCCATCTTTCTTTCTTTCTTTCTTTCTTTCTTTCTTTCTTTCTAATCTATCTTTAAAACTTCATTCAAACTTCAAACGCTCTGGTCCGGCTTTCTCAAGCCAACTTAAAGTTTGTCATCAAACTTTTTTTTCTAGTTCTTCTTATTTTTCTTACCCAAAATTTTCTGACTGCTACTCCTCCTAGAGCTTTAACTCTACAAACTCCAAACTCGGGTCAGACCTTCAGACTGTTCTGACTCGAGTTGCTATATCTTTTTAGACTGATTCGACTTTCAGATTTCTTAAAAATTAATATTAAAAATCATAAAAATCCCATTGACTTTCATTGCAGCATGGTCAAATTGAGCCAAGACTACGGTGGCCCAATAGCGTACAACAAAAACTCAAATCTAAATTCCCTGAAGCCCTAGACTCAATTAAACTACCATTCTATATGAACTAATGAACTTATCTATCTATCTATCTATCTATCTATCTATCTATCTATCTATCTATCTATCTATCTATCTATCTATCTATCTATCTATCTATCCTTCTACCTAATCTTTCTTTCTAACTAATCTATCCATCTTTCTTTCTAACAAATCTATCCATCTTTCTTTCTAACTAATCTATCCATCTTTCTTTCTAACAAATCTATCCATCTTTCTTTCTAACTAATCTATCCATCTTTCTTTCTAACTAATCTATCCATCTTTCTTTCTAACTAATCTATCCATCTTTCTTTCTAACTAATCTATCCATCTTTCTTTCTAACTAATCTATCCATCTTTCTTTCTAACTAACTAATCTATCCATCTTTCTTTCTAACTAACTAATCTATCCATCTTTCTTTCTAACAAATCTATCCATCTTTCTTTCTAACTAACTAATCTATCCATCTTTCTTTCTAACAAATCTATCCATCTTTCTTTCTAACTAATCTATCCATCTTTCTTTCTAACAAATCTATCCATCTTTCTTTTAACTAATCTATCCATCTTTCTTTCTAACAAATCTATCAATCTTTCGTTCTAACTAATCTATCCTTCTTTCTTTCTAACTAATCTATCCATCTTTCTTTCTAACTAATCTATCCATCTTTCTTTCTAACTAATCTATCCATCTTTCTTTCTAACTAATCTATCGTTCTTTCTTTCTACCTAACTAATCTATCCATCTTTCTTTCTAACTAATCTATCCTTCTTTCTTTCTAACTAATCTATCCATCTTTCTTTCTAACTAATCTATCCATCTTTCTTTCTAACTAATCTATTGTTCTTTCTTTCTACCTAACTAATCTATCCATCTTTCTTTCTAACTAATCTATCCATCTTTCTTTCTAACAAATCTATCCATCTTTCTTTCTAACAAATCTATCCATCTTTCTTTCTAACTAATCTATCCATCTTTCTTTCTTACAAATCTATCCATCTTTCTTTCTAACAAATCTATCCATCTTTCTTTCTAACTAATCTATCCATCTTTCTTTCTAACTAATCTATCCATCTTTCTTTCTAAATAATCTATCGTTCTTTCTTTCTAACTAATCTATCCATCTTTCTTTCTAACAAATCTATCCATCTTTCTTTCTAACAAATCTTTCCATCTTTCTTTCTAACAAATCTATCCAACTTTCTTTCTAACAATTCATTCTTTCTTTCTTTCTTTCTTTCTAACAATTCCATCTTTCTTTCTAGCTAATCTATGCATCTTTCTTTCTTTCTCTTTCTTTCTTTCATTCTTTCTTTCTTTCTTTCTTTCTTTCTTGATGCTAATAATATGCTAATCATGCTAGCTTTATGCTAATCATGTTAGCTTCTTGATAAAAACATGCTAGCATGATGCTAGCAACATGCTAATCATGCTAGTATGATGCTAGCTACATGCTAATCATGTTAGCTTCTTGCTAAAAACATGCTAGCATGATGCTAGTTACATGCTAATCATGTTAGCTTCTTGCTAAAAACATGCTAGCATGATGCTAGCTACATGCTAATCATGCTAGCATGATGCTAGCTACATGCTAGTCATGCTAGCTTCTTGCTAAAAACATGCTAGCATGATGCTAGCACATGCTAGCATGATGCTAGCAACATGCTAATCATGCTAGCATGATGCTAGCTACATGCTAATCATGCTCGCATGATGCTAGCTACATGCTAATCATGTTAGCTTCTTGCTAAAAACATGCTAGCATGATGCTAGCAACATGCTAATCATGCTAGCATGATGCTAGCTACATGCTAATCATGCTAGCTTCTTGCTAAAAACATGCTAGCATGATGCTAGCTACATGTTAATCATGCTAGCATGATGCTAGCTACATGCTAATCATGCTAGCATGATGCTAGCTACATGCTAATCATGCTAGCTTCTTGCTAAAAACATGCTAGCATGATGCTAGTTACATGCTAATCATGCTAGCTTCTTGCTAAAAACATGCTAGCATGATGCTAGCTACATGCTAATCATGCTAGCTTCTTGCTAAAAACATGCTAGCATGATGCTAGCAACATGCTAATCATGCTAGCATGATGCTAGCTACATGCTAATCATGCTAGCTTCTTTCTAAAAACATGCTAGCATGATGCTAGCAACATGCTAATCATGTTATTATGATGCTAGCTACATGCTAATCATGCTAGCATGATGCTAGCTACATGCTAATCATACTAGCTTCTTGTTAAAAACATGCTAGCATGATGCTAGCAACATGTTAATCATGCTAGCATGATGATAGCTACATGCTAATGATGTTAGCTTCTTGCTAGCAACATGCTAATCATGCTAGCATGATGTTAGCTACATGCTAATCATGTTAGCTTCTTGTTAAAAACATGCTAGCATGATGCTACCAACATGTTAATCATGCTAGCATGATGCTAGCTACATGCTAATCATGTTAGCTTCTTGCTAAAAACATGCTAGCATGATGCTAGCTACATGTTAATCATGCTAGCATGATGCTAGCTACATGTTAACCATGCTAGCATGATGCTAGCTACATGCTAATCATGCTAGCATGATGCTAGCTACATGCTAGCATGATGCTAGCAACATGCTAATCATGTTATTATGATGTTAGCTACATGCTAATCATGTTAGCATGATGTTAGCTACATGCTAATCCTGCTAGCTTCTTGCTAAAAACATGCCAGCATGATGCTAGCAACATGCTAATCATGTTATTATGATGGTAGCTACATGTTAATCATGCTAGCATTATGCTAGCTGCATGTTAATCATGCTAGCTTCTTGCTAAAAACATGCTAGCATGATGCTACCAACATGCTAATCATGCTAGCATGATGTTAGCTATATGCTAATCATGCTAGCTTCTTGCTAAAAACATGCTAGCATGATGCTAGCAACATGCTAATCATGTTATTATGATGCTAGCTACATGTTAATCATGCTAGCATGATGCTAACTACATGTTAATCATGCTAGCTTCTTGATAAAAACATGTTAGCATGATGCTAGCAATATGCTAATCATGCTTGCCAGATGCTAGCTACATGCTAATCATGCTAGCATGATGCTAGCTACATGCTAATCATGTTAGCTTCTTGTTAAAAACATGCTAGCATGATGCTAGCATATATATCTTTTTTCTAACTAATCTATCTATCTTTATAACTAATCTCTCTAACTTATCAATCTTATTTTCTTTCTTTCTTTCTTTCTTGAAAAGTAATCCTTTACTATCTTTATTATCATTATTTTGTCCCTAAATTTAGAACTCTATCTCTCTACTCCAAACTCGGCTCAGACCTTCAGACTGTTGTGGGGTGCATTTCCCATAAAACGATGTAGCTCGCTGCTTCACTACCATAGTACGATGCATCGCTGGACAAATCAACTAGCTAGTCACAACTGTTTCCCGAAAGCCATTGTCGCAAAGTATCGTTCAACCATGTTGGTTTCGCACAAGGTGGAGTAATAACTACTTTTAATTAAACTTTTTGAGATCCAATTAACACTAGATTTTTTAATATAAATTATGCCACACAAAATTTTATCTTTATAAAAGGATCAAGACAAAATCAAGTAATTATGCTCAAGATATTATTTTATTCAGGTAATGCCCATTTGGATCGCACTTAGTCTGGAACCTCACCCTTAAGTAAGTCAAACTGGAGTAAGAATCTCAGAATTACTCACTCTAGGGATCACTGGAACACACAAGCCTTTCCACCACGTCAAGGTGGCGATCCTTGGAAAGGACATTCACTCTCCATTCATTCCTTATCTAACACATACACACACACACACACACACACACGCACGCACGCACACACGCATGCACGCACGCACACACACACACACACACACACACACACAATTTATATTTAACACATTCACACACATGCACACAAGAAGAAGACAAAATGTCAACAGTTAAGTAATTAGAGGCTATGGTTAGGGTTAAGCGTTATTTTTCCTTAAAATAAAGATGTTATCTTACAGCATGTGTTGAATGTTTGATGCAGATTTTTATATATTTGATGTATCTATTCTAAAACACAATACACAGGATCATGATAGCTGTAATATGTCTGTAGAACTCCGGCTCTGACGTTTGAGTCTGTGCCCCTTATGAAGACAGGGTCCAGAAGGGTGTTTTTTTCCGTTGTTCCAGTGCTGATCAGCTGTGTGTATCCTTTATCTTCAAACAAATTGAGAATAGGTTTGTTGCAGTGAGAAAGCTGATCTTCATTGAAGTCACCACAAACGATTAGAGGCCTTAAATCGATGATCTCCAGAGATGTCAAAAGGGCGTTCAGCTGTGCCAAAAACTCTCCAAAATTATAACTTGGTGGTCTGTAGATTACAGCAAGAAGTGCTTGTTTGGGGGCTTCTATCTTCAAAACCAAATATTCCAAGTCAGTAACATTCTGTATGTACATCAGAGGGCGAACCTGAAAGCTGTTCTTCACATATATGGCCACTCCACCACCATTCTTGTTTGCCAAATGTGCATAGTTTGTGTAGGATGCATGCCTGTTGCGTTTGTACATGGTGTATCCGTCCAGATGTAGATGTGCAGGAACAGCTGAGCCTGACAGGTGTGTTTCAGTGAGGCACAAAACATCAGCCAAGAGAAGCTCGTGGTGGCATTTTAAATCCTCCATATGACACTCCAGTCCCTCTGTGTTATGATGGATGATTTTAAGAGCTGAATTCAGGTTCGGATCCTGTACGATATGTAGGATGGGCTGGATACTGTGAAAATCCGCTTTTGGCATGTTCTCCAAGGAGGCACTTATTTCTGGATCACAGAAGATTTTCTTTTCATCAAAGTCAGTAATGTGCAGTCCATTGAGTGATGTTGTTCTGCTGAGTGCAACGTATGCCATGCCTGATTCAAATATGTGCTTCAGAGATACAACAGCGCGATCAGTCGTCATTCCTTGCACTTTATGGATGGTACATGCAAAAGCAAGCTTCATGGGAAATTGTCTTCGAACTGTTCCTTTTCTTTTCAGTGGTTCCTCTGACCTCTCAATATAGACAATGTTGTCATCTCCATCAGGTGCTTTGTTGCGGTGTTTCTGTCCAGCAGTCACATTGTCTAAATGAAGACCAATTAATTGAACATATCCATCTCGGGTCTGAGTTGTTGAAGCCACCTTGGCAAAGCTGCCGTTAACCAATCCATCCTGAACATCAATATTTCTGGTCAGCATGACTCGTGCACCAATAGAAATCTGTAGTGTGTCAACAAGGTCACGACTGTCTCCTTTAAATGGTGCCGCTTGTCTTTTCATTTCTCCTGTCCGGGGATCTTTTTTGTAATCATGTGCATCAATGTTGATGATATTTGAAAAGCGGGAGGATATGGCTTCACTGTTGTGGTTGTCTACCTCTTTATTGGTTGCATAGATGTGCAATGCATCAGCTGGACACTCCTCAGGGGAGGATCTTACCACACTTTCTAACATGCACCTGTCTGCATCAGTCAGCTTCTCATGCTTCTTTTTTACTCTCAGTCTGTTGAGCAGCTCAGCGTATGCAAGATCATCTCTCTGTCTCATGATCTGTGTCAGAGTTGTCATTTGAAAATGATCTGTCCAGAAGTCCAGCACATGGTCCTCATACACACAGAGTGGTTTTGCTCTTCCCAGAGGTGGTAGTTGGAAAAAATCTCCAACCGCTAGTATAGATAATCCACCAAAAGGTTTCTGGTTTCCTTTAATCTGTTGCAGTCTCCAGTTCACATAGGCAAACAACTGTTTCGACACCATTGATATTTCGTCGATAATTAAAATGTGTGCATTAGAAAGGTCTGCCCTGATTTCATCCAAGCTGTTTCCCAGGCCTTGGTATGGAGGCTTCAAGCTTCTTGGGAGTTTCAGGAGACAATGGAGAGTTTTCCCAGAGATTCCAAAGGCTGCAGTTCCTGTGAACGATGATAAAAGAACGGTTGGCTTGGAGATGTCGGTATGCTCTCGTATGCATGGAAGCCTGCGCAAAATCTTGGTTGCTTCTGCATGAATAGATTTGATAACATGAGATTTACCAACTCCTGCTCCTCCATTCAAAAAATACATAAATTGTTGTGGGTTTTCACCAGAGACACATCTTTTGCACCAGTCTCGCACTGCATAAAATATGGAAGCTTGTGTTTGATTCAAGCTCTGGTACATTTTACGAATCTGTGCATGATTTTGTTGGGTAGATTCCACGAGTGGCATAGCTGTGTTACTGACAGAGGTAGATGCTGTGTATTCAGGAACATCATCCTGCTCGTTCACATCATTGGGATCAGTGGGTTCACGTTCTGATATGCTCTCCAAACGGACCATCTCATTTGCTGGAGCCAATGTAGACCATGCATCTTCAACTGGACCATTCTGTTCGAAATCCTCAATTGCCTGTTCAATAGCCTCATTATGCTTTTCATATTTCTCACGGTTTGTGTTTACAATATTGCACACACGCTGCACTTCATCAGTTCCTGGTGGTTTTACTGAAGCGAACGCATAAAATAATTCGTATGTCTGGAATCTGGCTGACTTCAGCTGCTCATCTGAGCGATATGGCAAGTAAAGCTTTAGAAGAGTTCCAAAGAATTTTTCTGGGTTTTTCTGCTGTGAAAAACGGGCAAATCTGATGACAGCAGGTTTTCCTCTTGTTCTTTTTTGTATATGTCCCAAGTTTTTTTGAAGTGGCAAAACATTTTTACCTTTTTTCTGTCCTGCATAAACAATGCGGTATTCACTTGCAAATTCAGCCATGCACATGTTCTCAAATTCAGGTCTGTTTGGTCTGGCCTTGTACTTGTCAGGCAATCCTGTCATCCACACGTTCTCTATGTCATCATCCATGGTCTGCAAGCAGCTCATAGGTAAACTCATCTTTACAGCGTTGTCATCAGTAGGAATGAATATGACAGCACGTGATGATGATTTTAATTTCAGACTGCATGTGCGAGCGACTGCCTCCTGAGCACTGACTTCTCTGTTCTTTGAGTAGGCATTCATGACCTGCTTCATGCACTCACGTTCAGTCAGATTATCATGGCTTGAGTCTTTTATCACTTTCTTAAGGTAATCGCTCATCTCATGCTCAGCTTTTGAAATGTATGAGACAATATACATGATACAGCTGTAAGGGTTGAGAATGAACTGTATGTCCATGTTTGCATCCCAGGCTCTTAACAGCATTGGATTATAGCCGTTTACCCAGCAGTCCTGTGGTCGTCTCTCCATAAATATTGAACTTGATGTAGAAATAGTATCAATATGTTTCTCGTACTCTTCATAAGTCATGTTTACTGTATGAAGTAGCTGTGTAACGCTATCAAAGCTCTGAGTTGAGTCATTCAGTAGATCCCACACCTTCTGTAGCTGTTCTTTTGCAAAACTGGCATCATGTCTTTCCTCTGATTCGTTCTCTTCATCAGACTGATCTGCAGGAGGAGGCCTGGGTCGGGATATCATGGTCCTGTTAATGGGTGGTTTAGGAAATCCAAACCGGCAGTGCTTCTTGTTCTTTCTACAGGATTTTGAGTGGTTACGACTGTGCATCTGCACTTCACTTACAATTTTATGTAGCTCTGGGTCTTTGTCTGGGTCTGGTAATTTGCATGAGATATATTTATCAATGAAATCACACACATCCTGATCTTCATCTTTTTCAAACTCTGGAGCATCTTTCACCCAGAATAAGCAGTGAATGTGTGGAGAGCCACGTAGCTGGAACTCTACTCTGTAAAAGAAGTCAATTACCTCACCGATGGGTCGAGCAGGTGAATTGATCAAATCTCTCATCAAGGCTTCAACTCGTTTTTCAAACATCCGCATGGCTGTGACAGGGTTGCTTCTGAGGATTTCACATTTTTCGGACCAGTCTAATTCAGCGAAGTTCACAGTTTCACCTTGTTGTGCTTTAATAGCAGTAATCACATCAGGCCATCTCATCTCAGCAGCACTAAACGTACAGAAAAATGTGGGAGTGCCCAGTTGTCTCAGCATAGCAAACAGATCACGGAGAGATTTCTCCCAGTATGCTGGAGTTCCTCTTAATGGTTGCATGAATCGCGTAGCTTCCTTGTTTATTACAAGCTTTTCTAACTCATGCTTGTCCTGCAGCAGTGAACAGTTTATTCTGCGTCCATCACGGGTCATGGGTTTTGCTTTCCTCATCTGGATAGACATACTAGATGTGGCCATGTGCATTTCAGTCACAAACTGCGCAAAGAAGATATAGTTGGTATCCTTCGCACAACGATTGTCGATAGAGAATAGTCTAGAGTTAAAGTATCTGCTGGGGGAAACATGTTTTGCTCTACCAGGCTCATCAAAGGTGTTCTTGCCATCGGGAAACTGCACTGGAAACGCCATAGACTCGAGTTTAGGAACTTTGAAAGTGTTTACAGGAGTGTTTTTCTCTGCTGGGGCAATGCAAAATACTCCATCATCATAAGACAACAGCTGCTGGCTGAGATCTGGGGGCTGAAGACATGTGTCCAAGGCAAGGCCTCTCGATTGCTGTTCTGAAGTAGTGTCTTCGTTTGCGTCATCGTGTTCATTCTCATTGCTCTGTTCTTCAGTGTTCTCAATTTCCATTTCCTCATCTGGAGCACTGATGTCATTTGCACTCTGTTCATGCTCATTAAACATTTCTTCTTCAGAGAGTTCTGTATTAATGAAGATATCTTTATATTCTGAATGGATATCTTTTAGCTTTCTTAAAGCAGACAAAACCTTTTGCATGTTCAAAGTCTGAAACTGATAGTGACCTTGGTAACACAGACGTCTCTTCAGTTTCACTGTTAGCAGTTGTGATTCACTTCTTGGTCTGGGTAAAGAGTTCACTGTTGTTTCTACTTCAGATGCAACAGAAATCACAGCACCTTTTATAGCTCTTTGCTGGCCTTTCGGTAGTGTAACGATCTTAGCAAAAGGAATGTACTTTGCAATAATGTGTCTTTCAAGAACATTCAAATCGCACAGTTCTGGAGGAATGGGAGCGAACTGAAGTTGATTGGCCAAAGCAATGTCTGGCATCAGACCTCTCACTAGTGTATTATGGCAGCAGTGACAGATCCACTCTGTTTTCCTGTGATCGAGGGCACACTGATCAGGACACAGGTCTGAGCAGACGTGAACATAGTTTCCAGTCAAGCAAACTGAAGCAACTGTTGGATTCTTCTGATAGCGCTCACGATCACATGATTTGACTTGATTTGAGAAGAGCGCTCTGGCACAGCATGTGCACACATAAGTTGGCCCCTGTTTTATAACATCTCTGAAAACATTTAAGGCTCTTAACACAGTCGGATCTTGTACTACGTCAGGCTGGGTATTTTCTAACGAGTCTCTCTGTTGGCGCATCAGATACATGTTTTTGTATTTGCGCTGTATGTCTTGTGCACAATGTACTTTGTGAAGTATCTTGAGTGCAGATATTTTGTTTTTAGATTTGAACAAATTATATTCTTTCTGACGAGCCCTAAAATGTGCATCACAGTGATACTGTTGTTTAAAAATGTTCTTCCTTTTTTCATAGAAGTTAGGATCATTTTTGCATTGGTTTTTGTAATGGTCTCTTTGCCTTTGCCTAAAAATTGGATCATTTAAATATCTATCAACAAGATATTGCTTATGCTGTTCCTTATATTTAGCATTACTCCTGTAATTTTGAATGATATACTTTTTTTGTCTCTCCTTGAATTGTTCATCATTTTTGTAATTAAAGGTAATTTTACTCTTTTTATCCTCTCTGTATTGTTCATTATTTCTGTACTGGTTGGTTGCATAGCTCTTTTTTGCCTCTCTGTATTTTTCATTATTTCTGTACTGGTTGGTTGCATAGCTCTTTTGTTTCTCTTTATATTTTTCATTATTTCTGTACTTACTAATTGCATAAGCCTTTCTTCTATCTCTGTATTCATTAATATTTCTATATTTGTTTTTCATTGCTTGTCTGTGTTCTTCCCTGTAAGACATACTGTTCCAATACTTGTTCTTCATGGCTTGTTTACGTCTTTCCCTGCATTCACTATTTCTTTTATATTCATAGACTTTACGTACAGCTTGTTTTTTGTCATGAACACCTTGCCTCTGAACCATTTCTTTATGCCATTTTTTACAGTAAGCCTTTCGCTTCTGAGTCTTGTTCAGTTTGTCTGTCTGCTCTGTCGGCAATTGATCCTGTGAAAGCATGCCATGAGAAAGTTCATTGACTGACACAATTGTATTACCGTCTTTATTCTGATTGACAGAAGTTATAACATCCATTTTATCTTGATAAGTAAAGTGGGCTTCATCATTAGTTGATATGGCTGCATTAACTGTAGTCTCAGATGGTTGTTGAACTGGATCTTGGACACACTGTTGTGAGACATCAGCAGACTTGCATTGTTCACTGTTGGACAGAGCTTTGTTCTCCAAAGAGGTGGATGGACGTACACTGCTTTCAGTTATCTGGTTAATGAACGATACAGGCAGCAGATTAAATAGTTGCTGGTCTGTCAAATCGAAACACCATTGAAACAATAGCATGAGTCTCTCGATGAGGTCTTCTAAACGCAAGAAGGTCAACATCACGGCTGTACCGGTGGTTTCATTTTCATCAGGTATTCCATCTGCTGTTCTGGAGTGAGGATCAAAATAACCAAACATCCCTGAGCGATCTCTGAATACGGCGATACACGTGCATCCACACAGCAGCAACGCGTCACTTACATCAGCTCTGAGACACTGCAGAGTATTCTCGAGGTTTTCATACCCGCCTAGCTCAGGTGTATCTTTTAGAAGACCAACTCTCTCGGGATGTTTCAGGATGTTGTAGCAGGCTGAATTGGTCTTAACTGTGTTTGGCAGCTCATCAAAGTTTAAATGATCAAGCACAAATTGTCCTTTGCTCCGCAGTGTTCGTTTGACACTAGTGTAAACTGCATCACCTTTCTGTAAAATGCGGTCTAAATCAAAAGTGTGCAACTCATTACGCTCATTATGGACAGCTAGGAACATTAAGGCATTGCAAGTACACTGACGGCCTCTGGAGTAAATCTTGTACCTGGGATCGCTTTGACAGTGGGATGCGGTAACAGACAGAACATTCGGGTTCGCATCGACGCTGTTTGACACAAAGTTACCGCTACTGGAGCCACACGAAGCTTCCTGCTTTCTGCGCTGTTTCTGAGATTCACTTCTCTTACCTTTTCTTGGCATGTTTTAACACTGGATAATAAATTTAGTAAATATAAAGATTTACTACTGAGTATTGAATACTTATTAAATAGAACTCAAAATTAATATATTTTATCAAAAAGTTGTCAAATGCTCCTTCAATATGAAAACTGTAGCCTACAAGTCAATTTCTCCCTTTCTCTTACCGTTTCTGAAGATTCAGCCAGTGAAAGCAAACGGTAGTGGTTTGCAAAACACCAAATAAAGACACTTACTCAACAAATTACAGTTCTTATTCTTGACGTTTGTATTACAATATATCAGTTTAACACCAACTAAGTCGAACAAGTAACGGTTAATATAAAATACACAATATTTAATTGATCTATGAAAACGTACTTTTTATACCCAACAATGAATATATTGTACAGCAAATAATAAAATAGAAACTATTAGTTTAGACGTACAAGTAAATTTCTCCCTTTCTCTTACCGTTTCTGGAAATTCAGCCCATTAGCTTAGTCGGTTACTTAATCGGTTATAAACAAGAAACGGTTAATATAAAATACACACTATTTAATTGATCTATGAAAAGGAACTTGTTATGCACAACAAATATATTGTACAGTAAATAATAAAGCAGAAACTAATATTCGTTTAGACAATTTATGTCAAAGTATTTGACCAATAAAGGAAATTTGACAACAAAAAAAGTCTAATGGACAGTTAAATTTGATTATAAATAACACAGAAACTTACCTAATGCAATGCTAAACCAGTTATTACTTCTATAACTGTAACTTAGGTTAAATGGTAATCATTAAAAGACAGTTGTAAAAGGCTAACCACTGATATCACCAAACAATATTAGAGCAGTTTATAAAACTAGACCCAAAAAATTGTGAAATCAACTATACAATATAGACGTTACAAGACTGAACAGAAAATGGACTTTATTAATACAAACTGGTTCAAAGCAGTCACAAAAACTAAACAAGCTAAATTTATTTAAATATGTGATAAGATTATAGAAAATAAACAACCCTATGTAATGTGAAGCTAAACAGTTGGTTATCAAACAAATGACTGTGTGTGTGTGTGCTTCTCCAACGCAGTCCTCAGATCAGGGGGGTAGCAGGGCAGGCTGGAGATCAGCAGGGCAGAAGATAAGCAGAGAAGACTGGAGATGGTCCCTCTTTCAAGACTGTCTGGCACTGTAAATCAATCGGTTATTGGGTTCAAAAGTTTGGGTTTGGTTTTCGGGTTCAAAAGTTTGGGTTTGGTTTTTGGGTTCAAAGTTTGGGTTAACTGGCTCTTTTTTTAAGATGCGTTAGCAAGCTGCATTGGTGCGTTTGGGTTGGTTTTGCATTGGGGAAGAGATTGCAGATTTGTAGCGTTTGGGTTGCGAGCAAGCAAGCAGCAAGCAGAGCAGCAGCGTTTTGGGATGCAAGGCCAGATTTTTTGTCAGTTTGGGAAGAGAAAGTGAAGAAATGGCAAAGGTTTAAGCAAATAAGCAGGATAAAGGTTTGAGTGAAAATTGATAAAAGGTGTTGATAGGACAGGATAGATAACACACACACACACACACACACACACACACACACACACACACACACACACACACACACACAACACACACACAGACAGACACACACAAAGAAAAAAAACAAGTTAATTACATTTTTTAAAACACACAAACATGCCTATATAAAAGTACAGGAATTATTGAATCATTAAATGTAAATAAGAACTATATTGCCATTGCATTAATCATTTTGAATACAGCAATAAGTAACTTATATTTTGTTTTAACTGAAGATTGAATTTATTATTATTTTTTTAATCTTAGTAAACAACATTCCAAAATTTCACTATAAAGATATTTTTTTTTGTTGCAAAAACATTCTGTTAAACAATTATACTTGTCACGATTAGCCACACACTCCCTTAATTTTAGACTTAATTTCCAATCATGCACCTCCCTGGACTGATTATACCAAATACCTGCACTGTGCTGATTACACAGTGCAGGTGTACGGTTCCACACACCACACCAGGGCCAAGTCTTGATCTGCCCCGGCCATCATTTCTAAGCGTTATCTTCCCGAGTTTGATTCCTGTGTTTGACCTGTGGATTGTGTACTGTTGCTGACCCTTCTCTGTCTGTCCTGACCCTGGACTGTTTACTGGACTCTGATTCTCTGCCTGCCGTGACCCTTTTCTTGTATCTGGTTTGTCTTTGCCTTGTCTCTGTTGCCCTGTTTGCTGTTGTTGATCCATGCCTGTCAGACTACTCTATAAAAGCTGCATATGGATCCCCTTGTGTCTGCTGAATCATTACAATACTTACCTAGATGGACACAACTTCCAATCTACTGTAGACAATAAAAAAGAAGAAAAAAAAGAGACAATTCAGATTTGTTCACAGCTCAAATAAGTCCTCATGTTCACATTTATCAAAATTGTGTATTGTTATACACTCTTCTTCAAAGATATATTATGTTGTCCCATAATAATTCATTAACATGCTGCAGTGATTTTAAAACTTTCTACCAAATTAAGTGAACATACAGTGCAAATGGCCAACAAAATTATTACAGTAGTACTTACATGGTGAGCTTCTCCAGAGATGACCAACACTGCAAACAAGAAAACAATCTTAAGTTTAAACAGCAAAACAGAACTGACAACATTTTTCATTCACCATTTTCATATCTGAGATCAGCAATACATGATCTTATCGTGAGGGTGCGGGGCTTATTAGATTATTAACTATTTTTAGGGCTGTGTATTGGCAAGAATCTGGCGATACGATACGCATCACGATTCATGGGTCAGTTGGTCATAAACTTTAGGGGGTCGCACACTGAAAAATCCAATAACATCAGCAATTGTCATTCAAGCAGCACACATTAGCAACAATTCGAGATAAAAATAATTGAAATTTTATATAAAACTATGTAAATGGCGCTCTGTGGCGCAGCAGGATTTTGAACATGGTCCTGAGCCGTTGATGGGCGCCGCGTACAGTCACAGACGCCAAATGGCGCCGCCGGTGTGTGTAACACTCATAGAAAATAATGTGTTTGAATTTTAAAGATGTGGCGCTGAGCTTCTCGTCTGGTGTGCGACGCCCTTATAGACTCTCCGCCGAAACACCCGTTTCACTGTTGCTCACGAGACGGTCCTGCTCGACGCTTTATGCGCAGCTACTGCTCGCGGTGTGAATGAACGCACTCATTGATTAACATGCACGACGAAAAAAATACCCCGCTGCTCATGGGCCGAACTTGTAAAGACACAGTTCACAACTGCATGGTTCCTGTCGATATCGTGCCCTCTTTACTCTAGAAACCAAAATGATTCCACACTTCCAAACGAAATAGAGCGGGAGCCGGTCTTTACATGAGGGTTCAGCCATATGTTGTTTCTAGCAAAAAATGCATAAAAAAAATAATAATAATAAAAAAATAAAAAAAATCTATATTTTGTTTCTGAAAATCGTATCGATTTTTTCTTACACCCCTAACTATTTTGCTAGCAAAGGTGGAGTGTTTATTAATGGCTTGATCAGGTTATTTCCTGGTATAGTGAGGTAAAAAAAGATCCTAATCATTTTTGTCTCTGACTTAAGAGTATTTCAACATGTCAGCAGGGAAATTTGCGGACACACATTATCCTCTCATGCCAGTACAGATGCAGCATTTTGACTGTATTTCTGCACGAAATAAAAACTTGTTTTAATAATTTATTGTGTCAAGAGTCAGAGTTTAAGTAAGATATGTGTCGTCCTACACTTCACATATGCGCACTTCAATAAGCCCAATAAGTGATTGAAGCTGCTTTTGATTTTTAAAGATGGCAGAGTTGTGCTGTGTTCGTGTACTAAACACTATTATTAGGTGTGTTTCATTTTAGTGATATTACTATTATTTAGTAGCCTAAAGTGTATTGTTTTTAGTCTTATTAGTGTCATTAATTTTTTTGTTAATGTGCTAAGGGAACAAAATACTGACGAACACGATGCCATTTTCATCTTGGATCTGTATAAGAACAATGCGTCTGTAAAAAAAAAATAAAACATTCTTGATAATTTGAGAATTACTATATCACTTTGCAATTAAATTTTGATGTGGGATGTAGTTTTTTAGTCTGTTTTAAAAACATTTTCTTAGATGAGTCGTCATACGCATTAATGTTGATAATGATATTGCATTAACATTTAGTGGTAAATATATGCAGTGCAAATGGCATTACAGCAATACTTACATGGCGAGCGTCACCAAAGATGACCAGCACTGCAAACAAAAGAAAAAAGGCATTAAAAAACAATTTAATAAAGAGATCATCATAACAATGTTCTAAAAAAAACACTATACAAAAATTAATTAAATAAACATTCTTTGGAAACATTTGTTTGAAGATATTCATAAATTCATGATGATCTCAATTCTAGAAATACTCAACCAATAATTTTGGGAAATTTAGTTGTAGTTTGTTTGAAAAAAAAAAAAGATCCATATTAAAATAAAATAATAAAGAAACATGAAACCAGCAGAATGTGAAGCTTGCCTCATCTGAGTGGATGAGCAGGGCATGAGTTTTAAAAAATAACTTGAGTGACAGCAACACATATGTACACACCTGTGATTGCAGAAGGGCAGATGGCTCTTAAAAGAGCCTTTGGGTTTCTTTTATGCTGTTAAGAGAAAAACAAAAAAGATGAAAAAATAATCACCAAAAACAACCCATCTTATATATTACAGAGGTGTGTGAGAATTTGGAAAGCGTGAATCAAAAAGAATACTTACATAGCAGAGGCAATGACCGTTTTCTAAAATGTAAAAGGAAGAAGAAAAAAGCATCACTGAATATCTTAGTCAATGTGCAGATTATTTATATACAATCTAAAGAGAAATTATCACTGACAATCAATTGTCTATGCCAATGATCATATAATGTATATAATCATTTAAGTGTAGATTATCACTATAGAATAGTGAGAAATAGAATGTACTGATGAACTTTATACAGTCAATAGAAATGATTACACCAATATGTTACGAATAAGAACATCATAAGTAGATTATATTGCAACAAATTATGGAAAGAAAATAATTGGGTGGACAATGTGCAGCCAACGAAAATAACGTTACCTTTAACCTGTGTAATGACGTACAGCAAAAGCATACATTTACATGTATTGTAAATAAAACAGTATGTGTGTGTGTGTGTGTGTGTGTGTGTGTGTGTGTGTAGCTATCAATTATGAAAGGCTGAAACATGAATCATACGTAATTGAACATTCGCAGGGCGTTTGATTGTCTGACACAGCAGTCAGGAGAGTTAGTAGATTAACTTTGGAGGATTTGAACTTGAGAATCGGAGTGTACTGGCGTCTTTCCGCGGTTAAAACAACATTCATTCGTCTATTCATTCATGTTTATTTGATGCTACAAATTAATTAGAAGGAAGAGATGATCGGCTTTAACTGAGGATTTAAGCGATCTGTCAGACACATTATAAAACCACAAAACCATATTTATAGAAAATTATATATAAAAAAAAATTAAAAAAGACCAAATTTGAAAGGTGAGCGTTTGTTTCATATCAAAAGTAACCTGGTCTGTCCTGTCTGTCTGCGCGCTGTCTGTCTCCTCTCTGCTCCGCGATGTATCGTTCAGTGAGTGAGAACATGGAGTGGCGTGGCGTCGCGTGAGTGAGAGCGTTCTCGATTGCAACGGTTACTAAAGGGAGCGAACGCTCTACTTTAACGAACGCTATTGAGCGTGTAAATTTAGGCTATGTATTTAAATAAGTATGCTTTAATTAACATGGAGTAGCAAAGCTTTGTTAACGTTTATAAGACGTAAAGCCTTCATGTTCAGTATGTGCACAATATCGACTTAGCCCGGCCTTTATATCCATAGCTTGGCCATAAACGTCACATCCCAATAACAAAACGGACATAGCCTAAATGTATTCCAGTTAATTAACTCCTGTACGTCTCAAAAAATAAACATTTAAAACGTAAATTAACTCTTTATTACCGTTACCTCGGAGAATAACAATGACGTTAGTGGCTAGTCGGCTGCATCAGGCCTCTAAGTTTGAACAGCAGTTTATGAAAGTAATTCTCATAAATCGTAATACTCTGTCTTAATCAGGCTAAATTACATTTATTTTAGTCCAATTAATTAATTCACCACTAGTTTGATGATTCTTCTGAATTTTAAAAGACACTTACCTGACCGAAGAAAGGAGAGTTCGTCGTCGACTAGACTAGAACAGGATAATGATGATTTCCCACGCGCAGTTCAAGCAGTCTCATTGGTTATGATCAATCACGTGCTGAGGTCGTCTTTTTTGGGCGGGAAATTATATACAATTTCCGCATTGTATAAATGTTTAATACATCACTAAAGAATACCAACAATAATAAAATAAGTAAATTAATAAAGTCGACTAGTCGATTAGTTTTAATTGGAAAAAGTTTATGAATTTATAATACATATGCATACTAGTGCATTAAAATAAGTTTATTTAAATGGATTATATAGTAAATGAAGTTCATTAAAAAGAAGTTAATATAAAAACATGCATTATTAAAAAAAATGCAATTAATTAAAAATATGTTTATTTAAATACATAATAGTTAATTAAACAAGTTTATTTAAAACATAAAAACAATTCATTGAAAATGTATTTTAATGCATACTTTATAATAATAAATAAAATCATTCACATAATTTAATTTCAATAAAAACATAATAAATAACATTTCTTTCTTTCTTTCAAACTAATCTCTTTCTTTCATTCTAACTAATCTATCTTTCTTTCGTTCGTTCTAACCTATTTTCTAACTATTCTATCTTTCTTTCTTTCTAACTAATCGAACTTTTTTCTTTCTAACTAATCTATCTTTCTTTCTAACTGATCTATCTTTCCTTCTTTCTAACTAATCTCTTTTTTCTTTCTAACTAATCTGTCTATCTTTCTTTCTAACCAATCTATCTATCTATCTATCTATCTATCTATCTATCTATCTATCTATCTATCTATCTATCTATCTTTCTTTCTTTCTTTCTTATCTTTCTTTCATTGAAACTAATCTTTCTATCTATATATCATTTATCTATCTTTCAAACTATTCTTTATTAACTAATCCATCTATCAAACTTCAAACTACTTTAAACTTCTTCAAACGCTCTGGTCCGGCTTTCTCAAGCCAACTTAAAGTTTGTTTCATCAAACTTTTTTTTCTAGTTTTATTTAAAAGCAGTAAATGTGTAGTTGCTGATGCAGTGATAAGCTAATTTCTAATAACACTAGCACATGCTCTGTTGCTAGTAAAGGTGCACTATTGCTGCTTCTGAAATCTAATACTTCCCTACTATGTAACGAGCGAAAAACAGTATGCCAGCAGTCTGAATGCATATAAAAAATAAAATAAAAAAATAAATAAAATAAAAAACAGTAGGCCATAAGTCCCAGGATGACCTACTACTTCCGGCGAGAATCTGAAGTGTGCATTTGATAGACACTTTACTATTCCATGAAGCCATGGGAGAGAGTATTTGTGAATGGAGGTGAAGGGTTGTGCAACTGTTGCTGATTAGTCATATGATAATGACAACATGACAGATGTAGTATGTCTGGATTACATGCACCATACACACTTATAAAACATATTGTTTTTAACTTTGCAAATTAAATTCAAATTTAAATATAGTACCTACTCTGAGAATATGTGATTTCAGACAAACTGTATGTACAGTAACTTGGCGCTAACATCCCATAAAGTGTATCCAGGGGAAAGTTGATTTAACTTGACTTTAACTTACTGATGAACAACCAGTAAAACTTTCAAAAATTGTTTGGCGCAACTACTGAAGTTGTAACTCAAATGCTTTGCAGTGTTTTTTTTTTTTTTTTAATTTTCTTATTTATTTATTTTTTTTGTTTACTCAACTTTTTATTTATCTGTGTTACTGTAAACACATATTGATAAAGGATGACTTCATCATAAAAAGTAAAGCTTAAAAAAATGTTTAATTTAGACACTGTCCAAAATGATCAGAATATGTACATTATAGCACATTTGCATAAGTAAACATAATTTATTAGACTATGCCCTGTAATAGTTACCTCTTCATTGTTCAACCATTGTGTGTTTTTCTCTTCATCTTCTATATCACCACCTGATATGTCATCTGGCTGAAGAAAAATTTAAATGAAAAATATTACATTTCTTACAATAGTAAACTGTAAATGGATTGTTAACACTTTACAATAAGGTCTCATTTGTTAACATTAATGTGTTAACTGACATGAACTAACCATGAGCAATATTTATTTATTAATCTATGTTAGGCATACTGTTGGTTTATACAAATACAGCTGTTCATTGCTGTTCACATTTGCTAATGGTAATAAAACATTTGATTTTAATAATGTATAAGTAAATGTTGAAGGCAAGGCAAGACAAATTTATTTATATAGCACATTTCATACACAATGTAAATTCAAAGACAATCAATATAAATAAAAACAGTTAAGAGTAAAAATAAAATAAAGTAATACCCCTATCTGAGATGGAATAGATTGAAATTAATTTTAATATTAATAAATGCTGTAGAAGTATATTGCATTCTTAGTTCATGTTAACTAAACTGTATTACAAAGTGCTGCAATGGATTGACTGCATGGATAGCCTCAAATTAAAATGAAATAAATAATAATAATATTACAATAAAGAAATCTGTAAAATCGAGAGAAAACGAAATATTTTTTTAATACCTCAGTGAATTGCCTAGCTGCCCCTTCTCTGCAGAACAGTTGTGTGTCTTCTTCAGAGTCAGCACCAACTTGGTCCTCTGTGTGTGTCTAAAGAAAAACAAATGACCCGCCAGCTTTATAGCTAGTTTCTCCTACTCTGTGTATTGCAAAATGTGTATTATTATATTATTATTATTAATAATAATAATTAAAAAGAATATATTAGCAGAACTGAATTACAGGTTATATTGGCTGATACTTGAATTTTATTGATTTTACCTGAGATGAAGTAACATTACTTTCGCTGGTATTTCTCCTTACACTTGTGTTCCGGGGGGGTTCTTCTTCATCCTTTTCCAGAAATATTTTGTACTTGTTTCTTCTGGGATGTTTTCTGTTTGGAATAGAGTCATCTTCTAAAAAAGATTTGTATTTTTTTCGCCTTTTGGACATTTCACCCGCATAGATCAAGAGCGCGAGATCTTCTTTCGCGCCAACGTGATCGTTGCCCTGACAACGAGTCTCGAGAGCAGCTGATCCTTGATGAGCAAACTGTCAGTCAGCGTCATCGTTAGTTTATGATGGAAATAAAATACGTTTTGGTAGATTTTTTCACAGACAACACCGTTCACATATGTGAACTCTCAAAACTAAAACACAAAGATATGACCAAACTACACCCCAATGTCATTCACAACCCAGACAGCAAACTGACATTGAATCAATGTGGAAACGACGTCTCTCATGACATTGAAACAACGTTGATTTGCTCATCGAATTAACGTTGAACCAACGTCAGACGCGGCATTCTTCAAAGCTAAATGAAATCGAAAATTGGTTTGCTTTCATAACGTTGAAACAACGCGTTGATTTCAAGTTGATTTTCCGTTAGTTTTGAAAGAATGATGCATCTGACGTTGGTTCAACGTTAATTCGATGAGCAAAACAATGTCAGATCAACGTTGTTTCGATGTCATATTTCCACGTTGATTCAATGTCAGTTTGCTATCTGGGAAGTGGGACAAACGAGAGGAAGCATATGTTTTCTGGAAGAAAACTTCGTCAGCCGAGCTGCAGTGTTGGCCTTGTCGAGTCATCCAGTTTAGCGGTGAGTAGGCTGTATGTCCTCATATCTTTAGTTAGTTAATTTAAAGAGATGTACAAACACATTTATTGAAATTTTATTCAAACACAGTTAAGAAAATAGGGGAAAATGCTGCTTCTGTACTGATTTGTACTTTTTTTTTTTTTTTCATGGATCATGCAGTTCTCCTCAAAGACTCTAAAAGAATCAATGAACGGTCATCAATGATAGATATCCATAATCAAATCACAGATTTCCATCCGATTCACGCTCAGAGGACCACACTCTCACTCATCATCGTGGTTAGGGAGACTCAACACTTTAGAAAAACACTTCCAAGTTAAAAACTATAGAAATGATCCCTGAAAGTATAGTCAAATCAAATCAGACTATACTGATTTGTACTTCGTAGCGCGCAACCAGGTGGCGTGACGTGAGCTGCTGATTCTGATGCTGCACGAGCACAGAGACGTTTGATCATGAAGTCAATTTTGTTCAATTCAATTCACTGTAATCTATATGTTTTTTTGTAATACAATTATTGTATTGTATTGTATTGTATTTATTTATTTCTTCGGTCAGTCATTTAGAAATCATGTCATAAATCATGTAACACAAAAGAGAGAAAGAAAAAAATAAAAAAAAATAAAAAAAAATAAAAAATAACACACATAAATACTGACCGAAGGGGTTTAGGCTGAAGTCAAGACTTATTTTGCCTAACCCCTTTTACAACAACAACAACTTATCCTGACTATTACAATAACATGTAGACACTAAAAAATTAATCCTCAACAATCAAAATTATGTCATACTTCCACTATCGCTTACTTTTCTTATATTCTTCATTCAAGTGTTCTATATTTTTCCATAATGTTCAACTTATATCTTTTCTTGAATCCCTTAATAGTTTTAGAGCTCTTAAGTTGAATAAGAAGACTGTTCCATAAATCCACTCCTTTAACTGATAAACATCTTCTCTTGGTATTACTCTTAGCCATCTTTACCAGAAGTAAACTAACCATTCTTTGCATTGTACTAATTTCAAATATGGTGAGAAATAAAGTGAGACAGAGTCAGACTCATTAATCGCAGGATATCATTAAAATCTCATTCCAACCAGTTACAACCCTTTGTGTATAGACAAATGTAATATGCTGTCATTGAAGCTCATCAATTAAAATACAAGTGAAAACCTATGACATTTAATAATGGAATAAACAAAACTGTACTGAATGTATTGTGTATGTTGTTTGTTTCTAGGAGAGCGTCAGCCCCTAATTGACTTGAGGAAAAAAATTGAAAAGGGCTGTGCCTTTGACAGTATACCGCTCTTTGCTACAGAGGAAGCATTAGGAAAGGGCAGAAGAGAGAAAGTGAAAAGGCCCCCAACAGATGTTGGCGAGACTTCATTTCTGGACCTGGTAAATGCAAAGCTCACTCACAATTTGTTACTAATATCATCCTGATTTTAGATCGTATTTAAATGAGATCAAGTAATCCAGTTACATGTAGGCCTGTACATGTACTAAATTGTTTCAGATCAGTTTTTTTTATTTCCATAGCACTGTACACAAGCATTTATGTTAAATAGTTTAATTGACATTAATGTGCAGAAAAGGACATTTCTCTGGAATACTTTTTTATTGTGATTGCTATTTTCAGGAAAATGCACCGGTAACAAACAAAAAAAAGAAGACCAAAAATATCATTCAACAGAAGATAATGGCTGCAGTGAAACAAAGCTGCACTCAAATACCGGTGAGCAGGATGTTGGCTTTAATGAACTTTTTTAGGTTAACAGGTTGCACATAACTGGGCTACGTTAAACAAAATAAATTGTTCATGTAACTTCAACACACTCAAACAATATGTTGGCTTTAACCTTTTTATGTCAACAGGTTCTGATATGTTGGCTTTAATTAACTTTTTATGTCAACAGGTCAGGATGCACATAACTGGGTTACGTTAAACAAACAATTTGTTCTTGTAACATAATGGAGTTAAGTAATTTTTTAAACGGCCCAATTAAACTCTGAGCTGAGTGTTAAATGAACACTAAAGCAGGACGAGTTAATGAGCTAAAGTTAACGAGCTAAAGTTAATGAGATTATTAAGTGAATAATTGAGTGATGATTGAGCATTATTGAAGACACCTGATGTAAACAAGCAGATTATCGTTACAGCTAAAATACATAACTGATATTGTACTTCAGGAACCAAGAACCTCTGTGGGAGTGCTGGAGGAATCAAGTGGACCAAGTCCTTTGTCTCCTCAACCATGTAAGAGTTCAGACATGGCTGAAAAGATAGAAGAGTTAAAAAATGAAATTAAAGAGCTAAAGGAAGATTTAAAATATGAGCGGCGCTTCAGGATAAAAGCAGAGAGAGAGCTGAGGGAGTCGAAAGGTAATGAAATCTAGCTATACCGTAGCAAATATTCTCAATTATCTACTTGTGAACTCTCTTCTTTGTCTATATATTATACCATGTTCTGTTGGACTTCTCAATTCTGATTGGCTGGAAGGTGTGCATTAAAACAATGAATGTGCAGGTAGTTACAAGTCAGTTTAATCACTGTTCTAACATGATGTGCTGCTTTTATTGTAGAACACACACACAAACCAGGCATGTGATTGGCTAAGGACAAAAAAGCAGGAAAATATACCGAGCCAATTGAAATGAAATTTTCTTCTTTAATGATGATTTTTTTTTCAAACTTGTATATATAAGTTCAGTAATTTCACTTATATAACAATTAATAGGTAATTATCATTGCCATTTAAGTGAAATCACTGAACTTAAATATACAAGCTTGATAAAAATTATCATTCTAGAAGAAAATTTCAAATGGCATTTAGAGGCTTTTGCATCTGAACTCTTCAATTGTTCAATCAAAATCAAATATAGTCTTCACTGTATAAATGACACATTGATTCTTATTAAAGCTACTATTAAAGTTCTCAAGAGCAGTGAGTGATTTCCTCTGTGTTTTGTTGTTTAATTAACATTAATAGTTCTCCCAAAAATTGTAATTGTCATCATTTACAGTAAATTGTAATTGACCACTTTAACCCCTGGACATAACCAAATGTTCTTATGTAAACCTTGTGTAGCCTATATTTGAGAGTATTAGCGAAATAATACTACTCGAAAGATAACTTAGTCCAGCAACCAGGCGCTGTTACAAGCTTTTAGCGCATGTGCACGTCGGGTGTTCGCGCTCAGAACAGCGCATTAGCAGTGAATGACATGTTTAACCGGCAAGACTTTAAAGCAGATGCAAATTAACTTTTGTGAACTCGCTGAACTGATGTAGCCGTTCCTCTGCGAGTATTTGTCGCGTTGTACACTAATGCTGTTGAGACGGAGGTGTCAGGAGGACTGCAACTGACAGAATGCACGATAGCTGCAGTCAGCAGCTTGCTTGGAGCATGGATCATAGCGCAAATTTGAAATATATCGATATATCGCCCAGCCCTGGTGACCTAACTGTGATGTTCTTGTCAACTGACAACGATACCAGCGCGAGAGCGACTGTGACTGGCGACTCACTAATATTTATCAATTCATATTCATATTTTCCCCAATTATTTTATTTTGATTTAAGGTTAGAATTTTTAATGAAAGACCAAGGGAATAAATGTTGCCTATAGATGTGGAGGGCACTGTACAGTATTTAAACATGATTGTGTTGCTCTGCTGTTTTCCAGAAATGCATGATGTTGTGCAGGAACTAAAAGACACAGTGGCCGAATTTAAAATGATGTCAAAGCAGAAGCCTGACACTCCGCAGACCTCATCTTTTTAGAACATCGGTTCTCAAATTCAAGAACCATGCTCTGCTCAAGGAAGTGGGCAGGTAAGTGAATCCCAATTATGCAGTTTTTGTATTGTATTGTATTTTCTATCAGAATTTTCAATTCTGGAGAAAAGGTGTGTTAAAATCTACCTCTTTTGCATAAAACAACTTGTGGTTGCTGTTGTTGTTTTTAACTCTATGTACAGGGCAAACCATAAGTATTTGTAATTGTTTTGCTGTTTAGACCCTACACACCAAGCTTCTGAAATATGGAAACATAATTAAAACACTAAGAGTCACTATTCACAGTAGTATCAGGAAATAGTATCATTTCAAAGTGAAACAGAAGTGATGTAAAAAAAAAAGAAAAAAAAAAAAAAGAATCATTGTCCAAATTATGGTTGGTTCTGTAGCTTGAAAATTTATTCTAAATGGCATTTCTGAGCCATTTTGTTTTAGATTGTACCAGCCTACAATCTGTCACTGTGGTGGTCAACTTTCATTAAAATTACTGTTTTAGAAAATAAAATTAAAAAATCTGTTCTCCCTGCTAGGAAGACGATTACATCAATTTGGGTGAAGGAGTGCGGATCAAGAAATGCCAGTTTGACAAGATCAATCCCCAAGATTTTAAAAAATTTACAAACGAGCTTCTCCTTGTAATCTTTGGGCGAGAAACTCTTGCCACCCACTCTTTAAATGGAAGAAAGGCATCCAATGCAGAGACCAGCAAGGAGGCACTTCCAGCTCACAAAGTGTCCATCTTAATCGGTAACTTAACTTGTCATGTATTTCTAAAGACTAGAGCTGTGTCTGAAACCGCTCACTCGTTCACTCATTCACTAATCCCTATATAGTGTATGGCATTTGAGTGCACTATATCTGCAAGGAGTGAAGGAGATGAAGTGAGTGAATTCGGACGCTGACGTTTACACTGTGCGTCGGAGAGTTGGAGCTGTCGCAGAAAAGGCTTCGTCACGCGTACTGATAAAACTCCTTTTATCTTACATTACCTAGTTTATAAAATAATATTAACAACAATAACAATCATGATGACTTTATTTTGTAATTATACCTCCGTGCCAGCTTTGTAGTTTCATCGACTGAAATTGTACATTAACTCTCACGTTCACAGATGACGTGTCGTCGAGCGCCCTCCGGCGACCGTTATTATGTTCAAAACGACGATTAACGGATATTTTTCAAATCCTCCACTCGATGTAATGTAATCTCTGGTTTAAACTTGCTCGCGCCGAACTTTCATGCGCGCTCAGTTCTCTCCGCATTGGATTGTGGGAAATAGGGCTTCAGCGAGTGTACATCGAATGTACACTCAAATTCAGAGAGGATTGTGGGTAAAAGTAGTGAATGAATGTAGGGAATGATGTCGTTCACTCAGAATTCGGACACCACTACAAAATGGCCGACACCCGATATAGTGCACTATTTAGTGGATAGGGAGCGATTTCAGACACAGCTTAGATATTTTGGATTTTTATCAGTTGCTTTATTATTTTTCAAAAATGTTTTTTATTTCAGTCCAAGTATATAATTACTAATTGGTATATTAATAGCTTTTAGAATAAGGCAGGGATTAAATCAAGATTTAAAATAAAAACACTTTAATTCAATGTTTTTACACCCTTTTAAGAATTGTTGAAAGAATTGTCTTCATAGAAAGTGTTTCCGTTTAACCACAGTTATAATAATTAAAATACTTATGCTATGTCTTTATAATGTGAAATGCATTAAAACACATGACAAACTACCAATTTCAGATGTAACAATGAATCTGCAAATATTATAATGCATGTAAATTCCCCTTGATCAGACCCGCCCCTGAGTCGTTACAGCATTTATCTTTAGTCACAATTATTTATGAAAATATGTAATGCATTATAATGTGCACTGTCAATGCGCGGGGTCTTAAAAAGTCTAAAATTCTCAACTTTGAATTTAAGGCCTTAAAAACTAAGGTCTTAAATTTGATTTAGTCAGGTCTAAAAAAGATTTTACCCTCGTTCATTTGCCAAAACTCTGGCCACAGAAAGTTATTACAAATTAGCAAAAAAGTATTGAGTCGTAGCCTACAAAGCGGAGCTCTAGAGCAGGGGTTCAAACCGGTTCAAACCAAGCGTGCCGCACAAGCCCTCAAAAGTGAAGCCAAAACGTCTCAATCGCCCCCCTGTGACCGGTCCTAGTATAGCTCATAACCCCCGCCTCCCCATGTTATTCAATGGGACGCGAGACCAACTAAACAATTAAATTACACTCCACATATCCTTTTTCCAAAGATAGTTTCTGTCATTTACTGTAGTTTCTATCACGTTGATGTAATTTCAAGTGTTCGTTTTTAAAATAAGTTTGTTTTTAGTTAGTTATTTGATGATAAAAAACGGTGCTCTGACATCATGATTGACAGCTATGATTGACAGGTTCTCTGTGCGAGGTAGTCACTGAAACCACCAGCGGACTTTTTTTAATAATGTTGATTATGTGGTTAGTAGTTGTATTTACCTTATTTTAACGAGGTTTTGCAATCAGCAGACATTATTGGAGAAGAACGAAGCAGACAGGGGACACTTAATGAAAGTGCGGGGCGTGTGCTTGCGTTTGATTCAGCGCGAAGGAGGGCGCGGCCTTGATTTAGCGGCTTTACTTCCTGCTCACGACTGCGCATGACTGGTCCCGAAACACGCAAGTGCAGACTCAGGTCCCAAGATGTCAGCGTCATATCGAGACACTGGCGGCCTCGGTTCTCTCTGATAGAAAAGAGCGAAGGGGCGTCATCCATCTTTTTTACAGTCTATGGTTCAAACACGTCGCTCGCATGCTAGCATTAGCTCGTGGCTTGATACGAGGCAGCTCGCCAAGAAGCCATTCACACACTGGGTTTGCGCGCTCAAGTTCATTCAATTATAGGCGCGTGGCATCCGCAGCGAGATTGAAAAAATCTCACCATTTCAGATTCACAATGCCGCAAACGAACTGCCGGTCATGAAGAACCAACCAATCAGCCCCTTCCGTAACAACACTGAAAGCTCAGTCAACATGAAGGATCGCGGTGCACCCAAACACTGGTGTTTTTCTCTTCTCCGTGAATAAATTTTGTAGGAGACTTACAGCAAGCGTTTCTCAGTGGTGAAAATCCGTTAGCTACTAAAACTTCTTCGTCGTTGTGGAGAGCGCAGTACATGGTTGCATAGCAACGACAGATGCAACAGGAAAATCGGCCCGAATTTTACTATTAAAAGATAAGGGGAGATGCACGTGAATGTCAGTAATTTATCTTTTTTGACTTAATCTTTTTATAAAAGATTATTTGAAGGCTGAAATATGTGAGGTTTATCAGTTTATAAAACTATTTTTGTGAAGACTTTATTTTAAGATTGTGTTGCAAGACACTCTGTTATGAGTAGGGTTTTTTTCTATTTATTCTCTCACACACACACTTATATACACACTCACACACACACACACACACTCATTCAGGCTCATACCCGCTCGCGCTGATTTGCTTTTACACCTGTTTCTACTTTTCCCTAAGTGTTCACCCTTTATCTGGCGTTTGTTTCAGTAGTCTCTTTGTCGGATCATTGTTTCATGTCACGGTACGTCCGTCCTCTCTGATTTAGTCAAGTGCTAACAGCCTTGTCTTGTTTGTCCGTATCAGTCTGGCTACTAAGAGTATTTTCCGTGCCTTGCTGTTGCTGCTGCTTGGGGCTCTCTTCGTCCACTCTTCGTGACTGAGACGTCTCCTGTTCCTAGAGACTGCGCCTAGGAGGTTCTGTTCAGCGCTTCGTGACAGGAGATTATTCCCGCTTCTGTTTGTCTCCAGATCTGTGTGCATTAACGACAGACTGCCTTTGTTTCTATCATTAATTAAAGACTGTTATTCCTGTCTATCTGCTTCTGGATCCTTTTTTATTTGACGTGACAGAATGATCCGACCAGACGAGGATCCAGCAGACGAGATGCCCGTCCGGACGGCAGTTGAGATCCAGGGAGCTATCTGCATGCTGTCGCAAGTATCAGTCTTTTAAGGATGAGATGATTAAAGTCTTCGATAGGTGACTTTGCTATAGAGTTCCGGACACTAGCGACTATGAGTGAGTGGAATGAACCTGCACAGATCGCACGCTTTCTGGAGGGATTGAATTTAGACCTTAAGGAGGAGATTTACGCACGGGGGGCACCTTCTCAGCTCGATCAGCTTATCGACCTGGCCATTCGCCTGGACAAGTGTTTCGAGCAGAGGCGACGTGTTCGTTCTCCCTTCACCACGACTAGCGACACCTGTCCTTCTGTTACTGCCTCCGTACTGACCCAGCCTGATGCTGAGCCCATGCAGGTTGGGGGTGTGCGCATTTCTTCAGAGGAGCGTCAGCGGCGCATAGTTAACCGCCTCTGTCTTTACTGTGGTACGGCTGGTCACTTTGTTTCATCCTGCAGTTTAAAAGCCAGAGCTCGCCAGTAGACAGAGGAGTACTGGTGAGCGCGTCTGTCATCTCCTCGTCGCCCAGGTCACGTACCACAATCTCAGCTGTGCTCCGTCTGGCTGGTCTCTCAGCTAGTGCCCTTGCCCTCATCGACTCGGGTGCTGAGGGGAATTTTATCGATGAGAAGTGGGCTCGTGAACACAAGATTCCCTTGATCTACTTGACTGAGGCTGCCTCTGTCTTTTCCCTGGATGGCAGAGAGCTCTCTTCTGTTCGTCGCGTCACCAGTCTGGTTAGTCTCACTGTTTCCGGCAATCACCAAGAGACTATTTCTTTTTTTGTTTTTCAGTCTCCCTTTACCCCCATTGTTTTAGGTCATCCCTGGCTTATTCAGCACAATCCACAGATTGACTGGGTTAAGGGGTCGATTCATTCATGGAAATTATCTTGTCATGTAAATTGTCTTGTGTCTGCTGTTTCTCCCTTGTCTTCTGTCTCTGTGTTTCAGGAGGAGCCTGACGATTTGTCTGGTGTCCAGGAGGAGTACCATGATCTGCGGGCCTTTTTCATCCGGTCCCGGGCGGTCTCCTTACCGCCTCACCGTCCGTATGACTGCTCTATCGAACTCCTTCCTAACACCACGCCTCCTCGCGGTAGACTGTACTCCCTCTCGGTGCCCGAACGAGAGGCTCTGGAGAAGTATCTCACAGAGTCTCTCGACGCGGGGATCATTGTTCCTTCTTCGTCTCCCGCCGGTGCGGGATTTTTCTTTGTAAAGAAGAAGGATGGGTCTTTGCGCCCATGTATCGACTATCGAGGGCTGAACGACATAACAGTCAAGAATCGCTATCCCTTGCCTCTTATGTCGTCTGCTTTTGAGATCCTACAGGGTGCAAAGATATTTACTAAGTTAGATTTGCGCAACGCCTACCATCTAGTGCGTATCAAGGAGGGAGACGAATGGAAGACCGCGTTCAACACTCCTGTCGGGCACTTTGAATATTGCGTTTTACCTTTTGGTCTGGTCAACGCTCCCGCCGTATTTCAAGCTTTAGTAAACGATGTCTTGAGAGATATGCTCAATGTGTTTGTTTTCGTTTACTTGGATGACATCTTAATTTTCTCACCGTCCCTCCAAATACACGTTCAACACGTTCGTCGGGTCTTGCAGCGCTTGTTGGAGAATCGCCTTTTCGATAAGGCTGAGAAATGAGTCTTTCACGCCCAATCTGTTACTTTTCTCGGCTCGGTTGTTTCTGCGGAGGGGATCAGTATGGACCCTGACAAGGTTCGAGCAGTTCTCGATTGGGCTGTCCCTGATTCTCGAGTCGCGCTCCAACGGTTTTTGGGGTTTGCAAATTTTTACCGGCGCTTTATTCGTAACTTTAGCCAGGTTGCCGCCCCTCTCACCGCTCTCACCTCGTCCAAGACCAGGTTCGTGTGGTCAGGGAATGCTCAGGATGCTTTTGACCGCTTCAAGAGACTTTTTACTTCAGCGCCCATCCTGATCACTCCTGATCCTAAGCGTCAGTTTATTGTTGAGGTCGATGCCTCCGAAATTGGGGTGGGAGCTGTCTTGTCGCAGCGCTCTTCCCAGGATGACAAGGTTCATCCGTGCGCGTTTTACTTCCACCGTCTGTCACCCGCGGAGCGCAACTATGACGTTGGTAACCGTGAACTCCTTGCGATTCGTTTGGCACTTGGTGAGTGGCGACACTGGCTTGAGGGAGCCAGTGTACCATTCATTGTATGGACGGATCATCGCAATCTGGAATACATTCGTTCTGCGAAACGTCTTAACGCTCGTCAGGCTCGTTGGGCGTTATTTTTTGATCGCTTTGATTTTTCCATTTCGTTTAGACCCGGCTCCAAGAACCTCAAACCAGATGCCCTTTCTCGTCAGTTCGACTCTTCAGAGGGTGCCTCGACCGATGAGAGGGTTCTACCTCCGCGCTGTGTGGTCGGGGTGGCCGTCTGGGGAGTGGAACAGGCGGTTAAGTGTGCACTTTCGCACATCACGCGCGTTCTCCGATTCCCCGAGGGAACATTGTACGTACCCGAGGCTGCTCGTTTGACGGTTCTTCGCTGGGGGCACTCTTCTAAGTTAGTCGCGCACCCTGGTGTAAGAGGCACGTTATCTGTGATACGTCAGAGATTCTGGTGGCAATCTCGCGAGCGCGATATTCGGCATTTTGTGGCTCATTGGATCATTGTTTCATGTCACGGTACGTCCGTCCTCTCTGATTTAGTCAAGTGCTAACAGTCTTGTCTTGTTTGTCCGTATCAGTCTGGCTACTAAGAGTATTTTCCGTGCCTTGCTGTTGCTGCTGCTTGGGGCTCTCTTCGTCCACTCTTCGTGACTGAGACGTCTCCTGTTCCTAGAGACTGCGCCTAGGAGGTTCTGTTCAGCGCTTCGTGACAGGAGATTATTCCCGCTTCTGTTTGTCTCCAGATCTGTGTTCATTAACGACAGACTGCCTTTGTTTCTATCATTAATTAAAGACTGTTATTCCTGTCTATCTGCTTCTGGATCCTTCATTATTTGACGTGACACACTCCTTTAAAATCTTGCCATCATTTTGAATGGTATTTTAATGTTATACTTAAAGGCTTTAAGAAGTTAAGTGTTACCTTAACTTCTTTTACTTGAAATGTTCATAGCCTGGCATTAATGTTGACCAATATGCCATTAAAGAATAATTAGGAACAGTATGAATACTTTCCCCAAACACTTGGTGACACCAGCATTCAAGATTCAGTTTAATGCCTGTGTTGAAGAGTGTAACTGAAACTTGAGAGTTTCTCTGAATCTTTTTTTCTTTTCTTTTTCAGACTACATCCAAAAGAAATTCAATGTGTCTACATCTAATATCAAGGCAGTCATCCGAACCAAGCTTAACAACGAGGACAAGCTATTCAAAAAACGAAACCTGCCTGAATAATGCCAAAATTGGTTGCAATTGTTACATTGCAGTTTCACTATTCTTCTTCTGTACTAATTCATATGTGTGAAAATAAATATTGTACTTGTACAGCATTTTATTTGTAGCATTTCATTTTACTGTCGTTGTATTTTGTATTATAGTACTACTGCAGTTGTATTTCAGTTGTATTGCAGTAATACTGCAGTTGTATTTAAGTAATACTTCAGTTGTATTGCAGTAATACTTCAGTTATATTGCAGTAATACTTCAGTTATATTGCAGTAATACTTCAGTTGTATTGCAGTAATACTGCAGTTGTATTTAAGTAATACTGCAGTTGTATTGCAGTAATACTTCAGTTATATTGCAGTAATACTTCAAGTTGTATTACAGTAATACTGCAGTTGTATTTAAGTAATACTTCAGTTATATTGCAGTAATACTTCAGTTGTATTGCAGTAATACTTCAGTTGTATTACAGCAATACTGCAGTTGTATTTAAGTAATACTTCAGTTATATTGCAGTAATACTTCAGTTATATTGCAGTAATACTTCAAGTTATATTGCAGTAATACTTCAGTTATATTGCAGTAATACTTCAGTTATATTGCAGTAATACTTCAGTTTTATTGCAGTAATACTTCAGTTATATTGCAGTAATACTTCAGTTATATTGCAGTAATACTTCAGTTATATTGCAGTAATACTTCAGTTGTATTACAGTAATACTGCAGTTGTATTTATGTAATACTTCAGTTATATTGCAGTAATACTTCAGTTATATTGCAGTAATACTTCAGTTGTATTGCAGTAATACTGCAGTTGTATTGCAGTAATACTTCAGTTATATTGCAGTAATACTGCAGTTGTATTTAAGTAATACTTCAGTTGTATTGCAGTAATACTTCAGTTATATTGCAGTAATACTTCAGTTGTATTGCAGTAATACTTCAGTTGTATTGCAGTAATACTGCAGTTGTATTTAAGTAATACTGCAGTTGTATTACAGTAATACTGCAGTTGTATTTATGTAATACTTCAGTTATATTGCAGTAATACTTCAGTTATATTGCAGTAATACTTCAGTTGTATTGCAGTAATACTGCAGTTGTATTTAAGTAATACTGCAGTTGTATTGCAGTAATACTTCAGTTATATTGCAGTAATACTTCAGTTGTATTGCAGTAATACTTCAGTTGTATTGCAGTAATACTTCAGTTGTATTACAGCAATACTGCAGTTGTATTTAAGTAATACTTCAGTTATATTGCAGTAATACTTCAGTTATATTGCAGTAATACTTCAAGTTATATTGCAGTAATACTTCAGTTATATTGCAGTAATACTTCAGTTATATTGCAGTAATACTTCAGTTATATTGCAGTAATACTTCAGTTGTATTACAGTAATACTGCAGTTGTATTTAAGTAATACTTCAGTTATATTGCAGTAATACTTCAGTTATATTGCAGTAATACTTCAGTTATATTGCAGTAATACTTCAGTTATATTGCAGTAATACTTCAGTTGTATTACAGTAATACTGCAGTTGTATTTATGTAATACTTCAGTTATATTGCAGTAATACTTCAGTTGTATTGCAGTGATACTTCAGTTATATTGCAGTAATACTTCAGTTATATTGCAGTAATACTTCAGTTATATTGCAGTAATACTTCAGTTGTATTACAGTAATACTGCAGTTGTATTTATGTAATACTTCAGTTATATTGCAGTAATACTTCAGTTATATTGCAGTAATACTTCAGTTGTATTACAGTAATACTGCAGTTGTATTTATGTAATACTTCAGTTATATTGCAGTAATACTTCAGTTGTATTGCAGTGATACTTCAGTTATATTGCAGTAATACTTCAGTTATATTGCAGTAATACTTCAGTTGTATTGCAGTAATACTTCAGTTATATTGCAGTAATACTTCAGTTGTATTAAAGTAATACTTCAGTTGTATTGCAGTAATACTTCAAGTTATATTGCAGTAATACTTCAGTTATATTGCAGTAATACTTCAAGTTATATTGCAGTAATACTTCAGTTATATTGCAGTAATACTTCAGTTATATTGCAGTAATACTTCAGTTATATTGCAGTAATACTTCAGTTATATTGCAGTAATACTTCAGTTGTATTACAGTAATACTGCAGTTGTATTTAAGTAATACTTCAGTTATATTGCAGTAATACTTCAGTTATATTGCAGTAATACTTCAGTTATATTGCAGTAATACTTCAGTTATATTGCAGTAATACTTCAGTTGTATTACAGTAATACTGCAGTTGTATTTATGTAATACTTCAGTTATATTGCAGTAATACTTCAGTTGTATTGCAGTGATACTTCAGTTATATTGCAGTAATACTTCAGTTATATTGCAGTAATACTTCAGTTATATTGCAGTAATACTTCAGTTGTATTACAGTAATACTGCAGTTGTATTTATGTAATACTTCAGTTATATTGCAGTAATACTTCAGTTATATTGCAGTAATACTTCAGTTGTATTACAGTAATACTGCAGTTGTATTTATGTAATACTTCAGTTATATTGCAGTAATACTTCAGTTGTATTGCAGTGATACTTCAGTTATATTGCAGTAATACTTCAGTTATATTGCAGTAATACTTCAGTTGTATTAAAGTAATACTTCAGTTGTATTGCAGTAATACTGCAGTTGTATTAAAGTAATACTTCAGTTGTATTGCAGTAATACTGCAGTTGTATTGCAGTAATACTTCAGCTGTATTGCAGTAAAACTGCAGTTGTATTGCAGTATTATTTCACTAGTACTTTAGATTTATTGGACCAGTAATACTGCAGTTGTACCCCAGTAAAACTTCAGCCATCTACTGTAGTATTACAGCATACTGCAATATTGCAGTTTTTTCGTGTCCAAAAAACTGCATTTTTTTACATGTAAAAAAACTGCAGTATTACTTCTACAAAACTGCAGTAATTTTTTGTAAGGGGGACTCTTCGTCTTGTGTTTTACTGGATGCTATTTGTGTCTCAGATATGACTTGATACGTGTTTTCTGTAACACATTATATATAGTTATGTTAAGTTCTCCATTTCTGTTGTGGGAAAAGAAACTGAGTTTATTAATACTTTCTGTTGAAGAGGTAATTTCTCATTTGAGATTTTTGTTATCCCTGCTTCTGAAGAAATGCTTACCAGTAAATACTTACCGGTCCTGAGTTTTGGTTTATGTCTTCATCCACTGGTTCCTGAAATTATTATGATGATTGTTATGGATGAATCTTGAGTTGACATTTGAGAATCTCCTAGACATGCCTATGTTAAACTTATAAACTATTTCAAAGACTGTATCCTGTTTGCCCAGTTGTCCTGTACTCTTTGAGTAAAGTTCCCACACCTAGTTCACACCATCTACATCATTACAGCCTGATAGTATTTTTCCATTCTTTTGCTAATGTTTAAGTAATAAAAAAGTTGTGAAGATAGATATCCTTTTGAAGTTATTCACTGGCTGCTTTTTTATCACTGCTTTCGGAGACATTTCGGATGAAATAATTATTTCTGTGCCACTGTTGAATCAGACAGTGATACCATCCAGTAAGTCTGGAAGCCATCTGATTATTTTCTACTGTTTTTGAGACAGTGTATTTTGAAGTTACTTGCTTTAACGGGTCGTCAAGAGCCTTATACAGTATGTATATGCAAGATATATATTTATATGCAAGACTAAACCTACATAGCTACCCCCCTCCCCCCCGCCCACCAGGAAAAAAAAATAAAAAAAATTGGGGACCCCCCATAAGACTTGACTCAATTCGAGCACTGAGTAGTAGTATACTTTCTTATCCTCGAGAGGAAATTTGCTTTGGACTAAAATGGTTGCTGCATGTGCATAGAAATATACAAGTATAAAAAAGTATAAAAAAGAGAAAAGACAGTTAATTTTTAAAAATTTAAAAATAATAAGATAGACTGTTATTCAACATACGTACAGACATAGGAACAAAATTATTTTTATACCGGTTCAGTTTGCACAGTGGTACTCTATATCTTCTGCCGGAGGGGAGCAGTTCATACTGATAGTGCAAAAAGTGAGTTTGGTCCTCCACGATTTTCTGCACCTGTTTTAACGTGCTATTCTCAAATAACTGTTGGAGATTCAAAGATTCCTCATGTCCAACTATTTTAAGTGCTGTCAGCACCAGATGTGCCAGTTTGGATTTTAGCTGTATAGATAGGTTCCCAAACCATACTGTAACACCATACTTAACAATACTCTCTAAAACAGCTTTGTAGAACAGCATCATGATTTTCTTATTCACCCCATAAAAATGTAATCTACGTAAAAAATATAGTCTCTGGTGCAGCCGGGTGCAAACCCATTCCGTGTGGGTTTTCCAAGTCAGTGAGCTGTCTATATAAACACCCAAATACTTGTAAGTCTGCGTTTGGGTGATGTTTTGGTTATGTATGACCACTTGATGATGGTCCCCAATACCTTTTGGATCGAATATGATCTCCTCTGTTTTCTTTATGTTTATTTTTAGATCATTTTTATCACACCACTCAACAAACTGACTTATTTCTGGCAGGTATACATTTCCAATATAATCGTCTACATCAAGAAGACTTACAGTAAGATGGCTGTGTCGTCTGAATATGTAAAAATATAGTTTTTTGAATGCTTCCTTGAACATTCATTTGTAAATAAAGTAAAAAGAATTGGAGAACTGACACAGCCTTGTGGAACACCTGTGCTAATCTTTCTTTGTTCTGAAAGACAATTGTTTACTTTAACACACTGAGTTCTATCTGTTAAGAAAGATGAGTACCACTTTATGATAGCTGGGTTTACACTCAGCTGCTCCATCTTTGAAATTAACAAGGGCGTTTGAATGGTGTTAAAAGCCGAACTAAAATCGATAAAAAGCAAACGAGCATAGGCTTTGTTATTCTCTAAATGCTTCAGAATTAAGTGCATAATGCTAATAATAGCATCCTCAGTTCCCCCTGTCTGTAGGTAAACTGTAACGGATCTAGGTTGTTAGCAACCTCTGCTTTTAACATTGACACAATACACTTTTCAAAGCATTTCATAATCACACTCTAAAAAGAGATGTGTTAAAAAACAACACACATCATGTGTTGATGGTATTTTGACACAAGTTGTGTAGTTTTTAACACACAATGTGTGTTAAAATGTAACTGGATAGAATTTTAATGGGTTGAGGGAAGTTTGTGTTTAAGAACCTAATTAGAGTTAGTCCCAAGCGTTGGTTCGCAGACAAAAGCCCATGTTATAAAGCTGCCAAAGGACGCATAATGGCCCCGATGGATCGCAGGAGTTTGTGGGATGCCCACTCCCCTATAAGCTTGGTAGAGAGAGGGCCTTTTACGACTAACCCCCTTTTTACCAATACGCACGGATTTCGGCCGATTCGGACGCCTATAGTTGGCGCTAGAGAGTCGAAACCCCACCGCCCCCCCATCCCACGGACCCACTATTTGTCCAACCGTCCACTGGGTGGGTGGGAGTTTCACGGAATACTACCCCGCCCACTCCCAGGCCACGCCCCCCGTCCCACGGACCCACTATCGTCCGATCGCCCACTAAACCGAACCAACGCGTCGGGGCCCGCCCCCGGCCACGCCCCCGTCCCACGGACCCACTATTTGTCCGATCGCCCACTAAACCGGGCAAACGCCCCGGGACCCGCCCCCGGCCACTCCCCCGTCCCACGGACCCACTATTTGTCCAATAACCCACTATATTTACCAAAAGTGCCATAAGCCCACGCCCCCATCCCGCGGACCCACTATTTGTCCAATAACCCACTATATTTGCCGAAAGTGCCGTAGGCCCCCCGGCCCGGGCGGAAAAGTTTGGGGGCCCTCGGACCTCGTTCGGCGGTCGAAAGGCCCCGAAAAGTGACGCGCATCCGCAAAACAACTGCGAAACAAGTGGTCCTTGGGACGGCCCCCGTACGGGGACGCAGGGTCGTGGCGCGTTGAGATTTGAGATCCTGGCCCTCCAGGGGCCCCTGACGCGGGGCCCCGGAGCGCGGATCTCTGGGGTCTTTAGAAAAATTTGACTTTGCTCTAGCGCCCCCTGCTTTTGGTATGTCGGTCGGGGAGGGCCAAGGGGTGGGCGTACCGAATTTGGGGCCCCGGGGACATTTTGAAAGAAATCCCACTCGCCCACTGAATGAATGTATTTCGCCATAGCGGTTTCATGGACGCCGCTTCGAAACGGCCTATCAACTGGTGGGCGCCGTTTTCCTTCTCGCCACGGCCCCCCGGTGCGGGCGGGAAAGTTTGGGGGCCCTCGGACCTCGTTCGGCGGTCGAAAGGCCCCAAAAAGGGACGCGCGTCCGCAAAACCACTGCGAAACAAGTGGTCCTTGGACGGCTCCCGTACGGGGACGAAGGGGCATGGCGTCTTGAGATTACAGATTCCAACTCTCCGGGGGCCCCTGACCCGGGGCCCCGAAGCGCGGATCTCTAAGACCTTTTAAAAAAATCGCCCCTCCCCCGCTAAATGACTGAAATGGCATTTTCAGTCTCAGAGTTTCCTCCTCCCGTCATTTGTGGCGGCGGTCCCCGTCGATTAAACCACCTCTACCGTACTAAGCACGCTCGGCCGAACGCGTGGCGCCGTTTTCCCGAGTCGTTTGAGTGTTTGATTGCCAAGAAAACCAGCGTCCTCGAAGACGCGTTTTGGCGGGAATTTTTTTTTAAGCCAGTCTGTGGGAATATCTTGGTGAAAACTTTTTTAAATGTGATATTCTGACTCTCTGGGCCATTGTGATTGCAAAATCAAGCTGTTTTGTGAAATTAGTCATGCAACAGGCTTTGTAATTAGGCCACACCTACGGTTTGGCCGTTTAAAAACAGCGGGTTCGTGGACGCTTTGGCGTTTGAGCTTTGTCGTTCGATTTTTTTCCGACGAAACGAGTTTATAAAGACTCGGAGGGATCCTTTGGTGCGGGCGGAAAAGTTTGGGGGCCCTCGGACCTCGTTCGCGGGTCGAAAGGCCGGAAAAGGGACGTCGTCCGCAACACCGCTATTCGTCCAATAACCCACGTCGCAACGCCCCATCGACTAGGGGGCACCGTTTTCCGACTCGCCACGGCCCCCCGGAGCGGGCGGAAAAGCTTGGCGGCCCCAGGACCTCGTTCAGGGGTCCTGAGGCCTAAAAAGGGGCCTGTGAGTTAGGGTTAGCGTGACGGTCGGGGTTAGAGCCTGGCGACGCCTTGCCTCTGCTCTAGCGCCCCCTGCTTTCGGCATGTCGCTCAAGGAGGGTCAAGGGTTCGGCGTGCCGAATTTGGGGCACCGGGGACATTTGGAAAAAAATACCAATCGCCCATTAAATGAACGTATTTTGCCACAGTGGTTTCGTGGACGCCGCTTCGCAACGGCCTGTCGACTAGGGGGCGCCGTTTTCCGACTCGCCACGGCCCCCCGGCACGGGTGGAAAATTTCGGGGGCCCTCGGACCTCGTTTAGGGTTCGAAAGGCTGAAAAAGGGACTCTCGTCCGCAAAATTACTATTTGTCCAATAACCTACGTCGCAACGCCCGATCGACTAGGGGGCGCCGTTTTCCGACTCCCCGCGGGCCCCCGGCGCGGGCGGAGAAGTTTGGGGGCCCTCGGACCTCGTTCGGCGGTCGAAAGGCCGGAAAAAGGACGCCCGTCCGCAAAACCGCTACGAAACAAGTGGTCTGTGGGACGGCCCCCGTACGGGGTCGAAAGGTCGTGGCGCGTCGAGATTTGAGATCTGGGCCCTCCAGGGGCCCCCGACACACGGCCCCGAAGGGTGAAAACCTAGGACCCTCCTGTAGCGAGTTAGCCCTTTTAACCAACTTTCACTCAAAAGCCTCTTAGGGTACATGAATGGAAGAGCCTATAGGCCCGAGATGAGGGTTAAAGGGGTCAAATGGGTTGCCTTTGCTCTAGCGCCCCCTGCTGTCAGTATGTCGCTCGGGTGGTGCCCAAGGGTCAGCGTGCAAAATTTGGGGCCCATCGGACCTTTCTGTCAAAATCCCACTCGCCCATTAAATGAATGTATTCGCCGCAACGGTTTCGCGGACGCCTCTTCGCAACTTTTTTTTTTCCGACTCGCCGCGGCCCCCCGGTGCGGGCGGAAGAGTTTGGGGGCCCTCGGACCTCGTTCAGGGGTCGAAAGGCCGAAAAAGGGACGTCGTCCGCAAAACACCGATCCGTCCAATAACCTACTTCGCGACGCCCGGTCGACTAGGGGGCGCCGTTTTCCGACTCGCCGCGGGGCCCCGGCGCGGGCGGAAAAGTCTGGGGGCCCTCGGACCTCGTTCGGGGGTCGAAAGTCCGAAAAAGGGACGCCCGTCCGCAAAACCGCTATCCGTCCAATAACCCACGTTGTGGCGCCCGATCGACTAGGGGGCGCCATTTTCCGACTCGCCGCGGCCCCCCGGCACGGCCGGAAAAGTTTGGGGGTCCTCGGACCTCCTTCGGGGGGTCGAAAGGCCGAAAAAAAGGCGTCGTCCGCAAAACCGCTATCCGTCCAATAACCCACGTCGCGACGGCCGATCGACTAGGGGGCGCCGTTTTCCGACTCGCCACGGGCCCCCGACGCGGGCGGAAAAGTTTGGGGGCCTTTGGACCTCGTTCGGGGGTCAAAAGGCCGAAAAAGACGGGGCCCCTTTCAAATGTATTTGATATAGTGGGTTATTGGACAATAGTGGGTTTTTGGACACATGTGGTCAGAAAAGCTTAAAAAGTGCATTTACAATCGCGAAAACTCAACGGATCCACCCTTTGGTCCAGTATTCGCGGAGATATTTGCCGAAAACCGTCGACCACGTGTCATTATGGCGCACGGTGATGACGTCACGACCCTAGGCCATCACCAGGTCCAACTTTGAACGCGTATAACTCCGGAACCACGCCGACTTTGGGCTTCAAACTTTGGGGTATTGGAGGGCCCATTGGTACCTCCCCACACACCGAGTTTGGAGTTCCAACTCGGCTCGGTTCCCGAGATACATCCGGTCAAACCTGGACAGGAAGTGCCCGTATCTCGGAAACGGAAGGGCCCAGGACCTCGAAACTGTGGGGTCTTGAGGGGACCCCTAGGTGCTCCCCACAACCGGAGTATTGAGCTCCAACTCGGTTTGGTTCCCGAGATATACCCGGTCAAATCTGGACAGGAAGTGCCCGTTTCTCGGAAACGAAAGGGCCCAGGACCTCGAAACTTTGGGGTCTTGAGGGGACCCATAGGGGCTCCCCACACCCGGAGTTTTGAGCTCCAACTCGGTTTGGTTCCCGAGATACACCCCGTTATACATAAGGAACTTTTGGACAAAACGGTCAATATCTCGGAAATGACGAGTCCCAGCGGTTCGTCCTTTGGGACGGTGAGTGGCCCCTAGGGGCCCTCTCAGACCCCAGAGTCCCGAGGTTCTGGGACCCTTCCTTCTGAAGTGACCCCTTTTCTGTTGGGCCCCATATCTCGGCCTGTGGGGGCGCTAGAGCCGCGGGCTAGGGCCCGTTGGAGAGGGCCCCTAGAGCCCCCAAGTTGACCCAAGTTTGGTGCATCTGGGCGGCTTGGTCCCAGAGTTATAGCCGTTCAAACTTTAGGGTTTATGCTCACTGGCCTTCAACACATAAGCTGCAAATGGACACAATCCCGCCTGCAATCTTTTGAATGGGTTTTCGGGTAGTATATTAAAAAATTGTGGGTTATTGGACACATAGTGGGTTCTTGGACAGTGGAATTATGGGATGGTGCTTGGTGCTACAGACTCAGGGGCCCCAGCTGAGTGCAGGAAAGTAGTTTATATCCAAATATTTTGAAAGCTAAGCTTAACCCCCCCTGTCCAAATACCCACTATTTGTCTAATAACCCACTATTTTTGAGATGTACTAACCCTGACCTTCATGCAATAAGCTGAAAATGGACAGAATCCCACCTGCAATCTATTCAATGGGTTTTCGGGAAGTATATTTAAAAAATAGTGGGTTATTGGACACATAGTGGGTTCTTGGACAGTGGAATTATGGGATGGCACTTGGTTCTACAGACTCAAGGGCCCCAGCTGAGTGCAGATACATGGTTTTCATCCAAATATCTCTAAAGCTAAGCTTAAAAACTACTGTCCAAATACCCACTATTTGTCCAAAAACCCACTATTTGTGAAATGTACTAGCCCTGACCTTCATGCAATAAGCTGCAAATGGACAGAATCCCGCCTGCAATTTATTCAATAGGTTTTCGGGTAGTACATTTGAAAAGCAGTGGGTTATTGGACAAATAGTGGGTTTTTTGACACGTGTTTTTAAGCTTAGCTTTCAAAATATTTGCATGAAAACTATTTATCTGCACTCAGCTGGGGCCCCTAAATCCATAGCACCAAGTGCCATCACATAATTCCACTGTCCACGAACCCACTATGTTTTGCAATGGAATAAATGCTATGTGGGTCATCCCACGAACACACTATTTGTCAAATAACCCTCTATATTTGAAAAGTACTAAACCCGGCCTTCATGCAATCAACCCCTGAGCGAGGTCCAATTAGCATCAAAAAAGACAAGACAAGTGAAACTTTTAAAAGATTTATTTAATAACTAATTGAATGAACTGATTTGTCTTTTCCTCCTCCTCCTCCTATTCCGCATAGGGCGATGCCCTCTGTTTGGGTCGGCCTGTCCTGCAAAAAAATAGAAAGAGACAAAGAGTCAGCAAACCCCACACCCACTCAAACTTAAACAGACCCACCAAAAGATGTACTTACTGAGTGGGACGCGTCCTCTTTTCAAGCCTGGCCCTCGAGTGTCTCCTCTTCCTAAACTCGAGGGCACGGAGGACCCGCACATCCTGTGCCCCCTCATTTGGCAGAGGTGGAGGTGGCAGCGGCTCCTGTTGCCGCCTCTCACTGAACCTCCTCAGGGCCGTGTAGCGCCGCCTGATGGCGCCGACGGCCCTTCGGAGGCCGGCCACCTCCGATTCATCTCCGCCACGACTAAATTGAGGTTTACCGGCTGGTCCTGGTCCTGCTCCTCCTGCTCACCCCCATCGTCCACGCGAAATTCCTCGTCCGACTCAACATAGTTGTATCCGTTAAAATGATAAACTAGGATTGTGTCCTCCATTATTGCAAATTAAAGTTTGACCTGTGTGATTTACAGGGACATAAACACGCACACACACACACACACACACACACGCGCACACACACACACACACAGCTTATGACACAAAACTGATGTGTAACAAACCATTTGTAACATTTTGCCACGGCCAACATGTCAACTTACCCTCTCTTAAACTTTTCGGCATCTTTAAAGGATGAAAAAAAAAAACCCACACACTTTAATCAGCTAAAATCATTAAAGACAATTCAATCAATAAAAATGACAGGCCTTTGGGGGAACTTGACATTAAATAACTTCCCTGGACTGATCAATTTAGGCCCAAAGGTTAACCCTATCATTAAATGATTCATTAAATCATTAAATCACAATTCAATCAATAAAATTTACAGTCCTTTGGGGGAACTTGGCATTAAATAACTTCCCTGGACTTATCAATTTAGGCCCAAAGGTTAACCCTATCATTAAATGATTCATTAAATCATTAAATCACAATTCAATCAATAAAATTTACAGTCCTTCATGGGAACTTGGCATTAAATAACTTCCCTGGACTTATCAATTTAGGCCCAAAGGTTAACCCTATCATTAAATGATTCATTAAATCATTAAATCACAATTCAATCAATAAAATTTACAGTCCTTCATGGGAACTTGGCATTAAATAACTTCCCTGGACTGATCAATTTAGGCCCAAAAAATAAACTAAACAGTAATACACGTGTTACAAAGCACAACACGGGACTTCGTGTACGGTACAATATCACGGCACAAAGCACTTTAAAGTACAATTTAAAATAATTCACGAGTGCATAAGCTAAAATATCAGAGAGCAGGTTAGAGAGACTCACCGTGCATCAGACTACCAGCAAATGGGATTATTTTAGTGAAAATGACACTTCCCACGCCCTCTAACCAATCAACACCATCCATTAATTGTCATGACGACTGATAAACAATCTTCAGTCCTGACAAATGTGTACAAACAGAGCTTACAATAATTATTGTAATACTTAAAACCACTCCATCTATGTCTGTCTGTGTCAGTAGAGGTGGTTTGATGAAAAAAATAAAAACTCCAGTCCGCATTTACACTTTTCAGACTGTTTTTTTGACAGAAATTTTGCAATTAAAGGTCCTGCCATGATGAAAACTATTTTACTGCACTCGGCAGGCCCCGCGGTGTCCATAGCACCAAGCGCCATCCCATGATTCCACTGTCCGTGAACCCCCTATACGTCCAATAACCCACTATATTAATGGACATTTTAATTAAATTTACATTAAATACATAATTTACATTTTAATTAGTTTTACTGCACTCAGAGGGCCCCCCCGAGTCTGTGGCACCAAGCGCTGTCCCGAAATTTCACCGTCCACGAACCCCCTATTTTTATAATGGCATAAATGCTACATGGGATGTCCAGATCTCAGCTCAAAGGAGCAGCAACGTATAACTTGTTTATGAAGCCCCACTTGCTAAAACCTTTTCAGACCTTTCCGGGGAGACCACCCACGGCCCCGTGGGCCCCCAGGGGCCAGAGCTAGAGCATAAAACGTGAATTTCCGTGCTCTAAAACTCAACGCATCCAGCCGTGGGTGGGCTCTTTGGAAGCGTCTATTTGAGCAGAAGAGATTGGTAAAAGAATCGTCCCGTTTGGCCGCGTTTTCGCGGAGATATGAGCCGAAAACCGTCGGGCGCGTTCTAAAATGGCGGCAGCACTCCAAAATGGCGGCCGCGGAATCTCGGGACTAAATCGCCCGTATCTCGGTGACCCCGGCGAGTTGGACATCATGGGTGGGCTCGTTGGAGAGGCCTTATCCTCCACTGCAAATATATTAAAGTGCCTGGAACGTAGACATGTGCCGGTATTCGGTAATGCGATAAATCGCAGTAATGAATATGCACGATATTGTTATCGCGGGCTCTTCAAAATACCGTGGAAAATAATAGATTCGAATTTAGACTTTTAAAGCGCGCATTAGCTGCTTATTTTCCTTCAACCGCTCAAACACTGCGTGCTGCGCAAAACACGCGCGCACTCTGATGTAAACAATCCCCACATGTATAAGCACTGTGTGCTTGCGACAGTGCGCACTAGTCTAATGTAAACAATCCTCACATGATGAAGAAGCATGGCGGAACGCTCCCGACGATTTATCCCCGCAGGGCTGCCAACTCTCAGACATTCCGCTTGAGACTCAAGCTTGACTTTCAGACAGGACGCGGAATACGCGCGCGACGCGCAGGGATGTTTTGTTGCTGCGTCGACCTGCATCGACCACGCCGGTGTTAAAGTTCAAAATAGTTAAACTTTTTATTTGTAAAATAGCAAATCGCGTTGTATCTGAAGGGCAACGTTGAACCAGCGTCGCGCATTCCGCTTCCTGTCTGAAAGGCGCTTAACGCATTTGACACTTTTCACACGCTCTCCCACAGAGAAAAATCACAGGGCAAAGAGGACACTGACACCGACAGACTAGACAGAGCAGGTTACTTTTGATATGAAAGTTGTTATTGATAAATCAGCTCTTAGGTTCTGATCACAGATCGTTGCTCCTCAGTTCAAGTAAACCGATCATCATGTTACTTTCGTTTTTATTTAAAGATACAGTATAACTTACCGAAAGGTATATTTACTTGTACATAATAACGATCAATCAGTGTTTTCAAACACGGAAAGAGGTCAGTAACACTGCAGGAGAACAGTTGTGTCAAAACGTTACATTTACCTCAGGAAAGCCATTTAATGACCAGCACATTAGAAAATAGCAAGGAGTAATTTGCTAAATATTATATTTAATTTCTCTCTGTATGTTTACAGCATTATGTGAGGTTTTTTTTTTCTTGAGAAACATTAACAGACTGAGGCCTGCCTAATATTTATCCAAATTAGTCAATATTGAATTAAGACTGAAATCAAATCCAAGAATTTAATTGAATAATACAAACAGTAACCTACCAGTCATTGTAACATGTTGTCACTAAACTTTAAACAATTTGGTTTAGTTTACCATATGTTTTGAAAATCACAATTACACATTGATACAAGTTGAGGTTTTTTTTAGAGACCCACAATGCATCTGTTTTTCTTGAAATATAATTTCATTAAAATATCGTGATAATACCGTATACCGCAATAAAAGATCAATCAATTAACCGCAGCATGAAAATTTGATACCGGCACATGCCTACTGGAACGTGGAGAAAGCGGCTCCCGAGAAAAACGTCCTTTTCCCCCTCCATTGAATGTGGATGGTGACTGGAAAATGTGAATGGTGACTGTTTTCACCTACATACTGTACTAAGCACACTCGATTGAACTAGTTTTGATCACTGTATTTTAATTAAAATCCACCCATTGATGTACATTACAGTCATAAATGATGTATTATTAGCCTCAAAAGAAAACGCCAGTCCACTCTGGACAGTCCTCTCAGTTGAAAGTGGCCTAAAAACTCCCTGCTGACTTTGGACAGTCCTCCCAGTTGAAAGTGGCCTAAACACTCCCTGCTGACTTTGGACAGTCCTCTCAGTCGAAAGTGGCCTAAACCCCACCTGCCGACCTTTCCCAGTCCACGTCGGACGGTCCTCTCATTAGAAGGTGGCCCGGAAAACCCGTAACACCGCCCCGAGTCCACGTCGGACGGTCCTCTCAGTTGAAGGTGGCCCGGACACCGCCCCCCCCCCAGTCCACGTCGGACGGTCCTCTCAGTTGAAAGTGGCCTAAACCCCCCTGCCGATTGGACGGCCGCTCCCAGCTCACTTTGGACAGTCCATCTCAGATGAAAGTGTCCTCCGAAAGAGTATAAAAGAGCCCTGCACGGGTCAGTCTTTACAGCAAGAACTCGACATGGCGATTGAAGACTGCCCGATCTGCTTCAGACCCTACCACCAGCTGAGCCAGCACCTGACCAACACCCACCTTGTGAAGAACAAGGAGGAGAGGAAACTGCTGCTGGCCCTTTCTTCCGGGAGGGTGGACGTCCGGAAGGGCACTTGCCCGGTGCCCGCCTGCGGCAAGACCACCGCCCGGATGGACCGCCACCTGAAGTGCCACAGCGAGCTAACTCCCTCGACTCGGAAGAAGACGTTGGCTTCAATCAAGCGGAGGAAAATCCTGGAGGACCTGGCCAACCTGAGGGCGAGTAACCCTGAAGTGCCGCTGGCCTCGACTCTGGATCAGGAGGACGTCTCGGGGCCTGTGGAGGAGGAGGAGGTGGCGGACGCCCCTGCTCCACCCTGCGCCAACCCAGCCTGCCTGTGCGTCAGGGACCAGTTGGCGGACATGCACCTCCAGGTGGAAACCCTGAGCAAGGCGCTACAGGAGGTCACCCGCCGCTACAAGCGACTGAGGAGGAGGTCGAGGTCAACCCCCTCTTCCCAGGTAGCGAGGGTGACGGGGAGGCTCCTGTCCGCTCTCTGGTCCCCCGGGAAGGGAGACGGCGGCGGGGACGACGAGGAGGAAGGAGAGGCCGGGCCTTCGGAGGAGCCGGACGACGGGGTCCCCCAGCCTCTCTCCCCTGCCCAGCCGTCTCCGCAGCAGGAGAGGCATCCCTTCCCCGACCACGTGCCAGCTCTGAGTGAGTACTATTTATTTTATTTTAGGATTGCTTTTACCTGATGATTTGTTTAACTCGCTTAATTGTTCATTTAAAGTGTGTAGCTTTTCTGTTGTTAAGTTTGTCTGTAAAGCGCTTTGAGAAAGCAACTTTTAAATGTTTTTTTTTAAGTAAACGTATTATCGTTATTATTGCTTTGTGGCTTCTCCCTCTGCAGACAGTGTTTTCTGACCCCCGTGTTTTTGTTCTGAGCCTGTATGTTGTTGTGTCTTGTGTCTCTCTTTTTGCAGACGTCCTGCTGGAGGAATTCCGCGGACATCAACAGGGCGCCGACCCCACTCCCAGGCTGGTTCACAACGTGGGGTCGAAGATCTTCCGCATCAGGAATTTCATAGGATTCATGGCAGCGGGGCACACCGACCTGGCCAGCTTTGGGTTCCTCAACCAGACGGCGAGGATGCGATCTTGGCACCAGTCCCTCAACCAGGCCAAGATCGCGGAGCCAACCATCCAGATGTACCTTAAGAACGTGTCGCAGTTCTTGCTGTACATCTCCGAGACCCCGCCGCCCACCTGCCGCCTCTCCTGCACCGTCATGGTCGGCCTGAACCGAGAGATCAAGAGCCTGATCCGCTCGGTTTGGCGGAGAGTGGTGGTCCACGAGGTGGGGGTCAATCAGGCCAAGGAGGGCCACTTGATCCCCAAGGCCGCTCTCCGCCAGTGCGTTGCCTCCGCCAGGGCCGCCATTGCTGAAATCCTTGGTAAGTTTTTGCCTCCTCTTACCTCTTAAACCTTTGCGTAGAACTCTGTTTAACACATTTTTTGTTGTTGTTGTTGTTTTTCAACAGCCTGTCTGAAGGTGACCCTTGACAGGAAGGACCAGTGGTCATTTTATGGGCACCTCACCGCTTACCTGGCCTGCATCTACGGGCATCGCAGTGGGGTGTTTCAGAACATGACCATTGCGGAGGTGGAGGCAGCGCGCCAGGCCACCATGGACGGGTGCTATGTGATTAATGTGAGTTGAATGTTAAATGTTCTCTCTCTCTCTCTCTGTCTCTGTCCTTCTCTTACGCTGCTCGTTTGTTGCTGTTTCCACAGATTTCAACCCACAAGACGAACCAGGCCTTCGGGGCCGCTCAGATGGCAGTGACGGAGACCGAATATCAGTGGATGGCGGAGTTCCTGGCCATGAGGGAGGAGCTAGTGGGCGGTGGCGACGCCCATTATTTCTTTTTCACCTCCAAGCCCAGCCCCTGCAAGAACCTGAACCAATATTTTCAGGAGGCATGGGCTGGGCTTGAACTGCCGGGAACTCCGACATTCACAGATGTCAGGACCTCCATCGCAACCCACGTGAGTTTTCCAGCCCATGCTTTTCTGCCTTGTGAACTCGTGACGTAAGGGTGTTTGTTTCCAACTGTGCTTTTCTCTCTGAACAGGCCAAGAACACCATCAGCCCCGGGGACCGGCACAAAGTGGCACGGTTCATGTGCCACGACACCTCCACGGCTGACTAGTTCTATGCATTGAACTTGGATGCCAAGCAGGCCCTGGAACAGCGGGCGTTGTTCCAGGCAGCCATGGAGGGTGAGGATGCCCCCCCGGGGACCCCCACCACCACCACCACCACCACCACCTCCTCCTCCCGTCGCAAGGCGTCCGGGAAGCAGCGGAAGAGACCGGCCCCCTCCGCCAGCCCCCCGGACCAGGACACGGACCAGGAGCAGGACCAGGAGCAGGAGAAAGATGAGGAGCAGGACCAGGAGCAGGACCAGGACCAGGAGAAACCGTCCACTTCGGTAAGTCTGACTTTTGGCGGGTCTGTTTAAATGTTTGTCTGACGAGTGTTTGGAGTGTTTGCTCATTCTTCTTTCCCTTCTCGCTCTTTGCAGGGCCAGTCCAGCCCGGCGAAGAGAAGACGGCGTCCTGTGGTCCGCCTGTCGCCTATAGTCTCCTCACAAAGTGGCCCAGAAGCTGCTTAGGACGGCGATCCACAGGACCCAAAAGAGGACAAGGAAGCCGACCAAATTTAGTTTAAAAAAAAATATTGTTAAATTTTACTCTGTTTTTTTTTAAATCAGTTCTTTAATCATTTTTTTTCTAATCAGTTTGTGTTCATTTATAATCAGTTCAGTTGTTTTGTAATACATTTTGTGTGTTCAATAAATGTTTTAAAAGTTTTACTTGTGAGTTTGGGTTCTTGTTCTAACAAATGTTTGAACAGTTTCAATTGTTTTTTGGGATGCTAATTGGTGGACTCGTTCGGGAGTCGGAAGTTTGAAAAGGGGCACAGTGGGTTATTGGACAAACAGTGGGTTCTTGGAAAGTGGGAAAGATTGCAGGTGGCACTGCATGAAAAGTGGGATTTTCGTCAGTAAGCGGCACTGTAGATTGTCGTGGAAGTTCAGGTTTACGACTGCACACGGCAATTTACAGGCAACACCCAAAACTGCCGTGAATTGCCGGAAATTGACGTAGGCCTTGCTTGCCAGTTGTCCCCCCATGACCCCCCTTTTCCTAAATCTAGAGGAGGCTTTGACATGTAAATGAAAATGCTGTGAGCTATACACATGCAAATAAGGGTAGGGGAGTTTCACCCCAGGTAACATTTTTCTGAAAGATATACCTCATTCTAGGACAATCTCTGGTAGAAATAGATCAGGCTCACAGTGTTTTTTTTTTTTTTTTTTTTTTTTTTTTTTTACATTACACATAATGCACAACAATTACAACAATAGCATGATATCCAAAAAGATAACAATCAACAAATAATAATTTCACTATAAATGAATAAGAAAAAATAAAAATAGGACAGAATTGAAAAAATAAAATAAAAAGGGGAAAATGACTATCTATTATGTATAATATAATGATTTAAGAGAAAGCTAGAAACCAGTAATTTGTACTACTTAAAGAAAGAAAATAGCATACACATTGATTCACTTTTCAATTAGCTTCAATATTCTTTAGTAAATAGAATTGTATCACTACATTTTTTATCGATAGAGAGACTCAATATACAACTGAAAATCAGACCAAAAAAAAAAAAAAACTTCAAACAAGGTTTAGAATTATTCATTTTACTCTTATGAATATGAAATTTACCTAATAAAATTATAGGATTCATCATAATATTTACAGAAGCAGTTTTCAAATTATATGATAACATCTTTGGATGTTAATTCACAGTTATAACCAGATGTTTTTTTTTTTTTTTTGGGGGGGGGGGGGGGGGTTTTACTGGTTTATTTATTTTAAGTAGCCTAATCAAGTTATTTATTTATGCACACCCTGTATTTGTATTTTTCATTTCATGGTAGCCTATATTAGGTCTATCCACCTTATTCCTAATTTAAAAAGAACTAACAGCAACAGAAAAGTCATGGACAGCCGAGGTCGGACAACTCTATCAAGAGCTTTGATTTCAACCACAGTCGAAATCCAGTGAACGTCACTCTGATTGGCTGAGGCAACATATCATCATAACCCAACCTGTAAAGCCAGCCACTCTGATAGGCCGAGGCAACATGCGAGCCATGTGGCGCGAGCGGCGCGATTCAGCGTGTTTTTCACATGGTTGGTTTTTCAAGCAGAAAATAACGGCACAGATATTCAGCCTACATCGCCGTCATGATCACTGGTGAACCCATCTCCTCTAAATTGAAGGTAAGTTCGTCCAATCTAGTGAATTCTATGTCCATGTCTACTTATGCTAGTGTTTGGTAGTTTAGCGTTATTGTCTTAAACTTTACAAACCTGCTGTGATTACTGCCGCGAATGTTCAAGGGCGTTAACCTTAACGGCACAGTTTTTTTGTTTTGCGTTAGCTTGCTGCTCTTAATTCTTGACACTAAATTGTATTTTGCACGTTGTTATCTGGCTGCTAGGTAGCTTCTTTGCTAGTAATCAAACTAACTCGTATTGGGTGTTCAACGGGCTTTTCCCAATGCGTGCTACTCTGAATATCGTCAGAAATTATATGTGCCAGGATCATACAAACTCAAAGTTCGTAATGTGCTTGTATGCTCTAGTGTAGGCTATCCTTGTTTGTAAAACTGCAACGCTGTTGTGTGATGGAGTGAAATCTTTAACTCCATCTGTTTGTGATGTTTGTTAACGCATTTGTTTTGTCTCTCAGGTGCTGTGCCTGTAAGGAGTGAGGTGCCCTTCCCTGATAGGAGAAAAAACACCTAAACAAGGTAACGTTACGTGTTGTGATCTCATCCTCTTTTCTTTTGATCAGGCCCCAGTCAAATAAACAGTAAAACTAAACTAATTTGGTATTAACGTCTGTGTTTACGGATGACTTTGAGAGTAAGACAGTGGTGAAAACGCCAAAGAGAACTGGAACATGGCATGTTATATTCATAAATGTTTGGCCAAGTTTAAATGTTACTAGGTCCAGTGTTCGATTCACCATCAGGTCCTGCACAGAGATTGTTCAAGGCACACCTTCAGGTCACGTGCGAGGCACACAGTCTTCAAATCACTGCTATTACTTTGAATCTGAATCAGAGCTTTATTATCTAGTGTGCTTGCACACATAAGGAATTTGTTTGTGTGCTGAGGCTTCCAGTGCACATATACTAACACAACAGGAAACGTATTATAATTACAAAATTATTTTAATTTCAGGTATAACCATATGGAACTAATAAATCCATGAAGACCGATCCCGTAGTGATGCCCCCAGTCCCCCGCCCAGGTCCAGACATGATAAAAGAGTACAGCGCAGTGATCTCAGCACATGACCGGCACGGTGAGTTGTCGGCTGCGTTCACATTAAGCTCATTTAGGATTATTTTGCTATTCAGGTGGTGGTCATATGACCCTGGATGCCTGTTACACAGTGTACACATTGCTTTGAACAAGAAATCAAGTAATTTAGATTTTTTTTACAATTAAGGCCGCAATTTTCATCAAAGTACTTTGCAGTTCACCAAGTTTTATAGATATATCTCTAATTGTTACAATATTGCAGATTTATTATTTATCATCTTATAATATGTTCAGTTTCATCATTTGATAATAACTTGTATAACACATTTTTTGTGGTGTAGATGCAGTGACTGAGACTGGGAGATGCAGTGACTGAGACTGGTAAGTATTGATCTATTGGCAGTGGAGAAGACACTTTTAATAGACACCTTCTCTCTTGTGAGCTAGCAAACTTTGCTATTCTAATTAGAGCGTTGCAAACCTCACCAAATGTGTTTGTTTATTTCAGTGTTCCAGAAAAATGTCCTGAAACTACTGGTCGACATCCGCCATCGCCTGAAGGAAACCAGGTAGTGGATGCAAAGGAAACATATTTTTGCTTACAAATGTGGGGACTTGGGGCAGATTGTCTTTGCATACATCTAAATCATTGGTCTTTTTCAACTTTGCAGAAGGGATCATGAAATTTGGTTCCATAGCCACTGAGGTGTATGTACATCAAGGTGAACGTGTGTGAGCACCTCAAGCACGCGTCGCAAAGACTTGGAGGTGGAGGATTCACTACGCCCCGATGAGCCTACAGGACTTGAATTAAGAGTTTTAAAGGGATAGTTCACTTTAAAATTAATTTTTGATATGTTTTAGCTTACCTCAAGGGCATCCAAGATGTAGGTGTCTTTGTTTCCACAGTAGTTTCAATTTTTATATTTTTACGTCAAACCATTCTTGTCTGTCAGTCATATAATGGAAATCTATGGGGATCTCTTAAAAGAGCATGCACAGAGAAATCCAGATTAAACATGATTTAATGACTCGTAACTGTAAGTACACATTGATGGCTTAAGATACGAAACGAGCGGTTTGTGTGAGAAAATGAACAGTGTGTGTATGTATATATATATATATATAAACTGTTTGTTTTCTCTCACAAATCGCTCGTTTCGTGTCTTAGGCCATCAATGTGTACTTAATTTATGAGTCATTAAATCATGTTTAATTTGGACTTCTCTGTGCATGCTCTTTGAGGTGGTGACCATAGACCTCCATTATATGACTGACAGACAAGAACGGTTTGACCTAAAAATATCAAAATTGAAAATATTGTGGAAACAAAGACACCTACATCTTGGATGCCCTTGAGGTAAGATAAAACATATCAACAATTAATTTCAAACTTAACTATCCCTATAAATTACATCCTTATTATTTGTTCACAATTCTGCCTCCACTGTACATTGTGTTTGATATATCTGGTGCCCAGTTCTGATGCCATTCAGGGCAATTTATTTTTGAATAAAGATGCAATATATTATTGATTTATTTGTATAACTGTAGTGCTGTATGTATGTTATCCCATGTTTCCAGAGGGTGGAGGACATGTTTTCTGTGCTTTGAAGATGTTCTCCTATGCATTGTACATTGTGTGTTTGTTCTAATAAAGCTATTTCTTTGAATAAACAGTATCTGGCATATGTTCCTTTCCTCAATAAATTCATGTCCTTGATGGTAATAATAGTTTAGTCCATAGGATAACAATGACATGAATATACAACATAATAGCATATCATATGAATATATATAAATAAATAATTATTATTATAATTTTATGTAAGCTGACCAATAATAACAGATCTGCCAACCAATCACGAGTGATTATCTTGTTTAAATGTAGTGAATTTCAACCAATACTGAGTGAGGAAATTCAAGCCATTCTCTGGCAAGGCGCGCGCAGTGCTGCTATTCATATGCTAATTAGGGCCATTCACACCTCCGCGAGCGCTCCATGCATACGTCATGGTTCGTTTCCGTCAATATGTGGCACAGTGGAACGCGACGTTCACAATCTGTAAATTGTCGTTAACTGCCGAAAATTAGGGAGATTTCCGACAGTTTACGGGGACGAAAATCCCACTTTTCATGCAGTGTGGGATTCTGTCCATTTGCAGCTTATTGCATGGAGGCTGGGGTTAGTACATTTGAAAAATAGTTGGTTATTGGACAAATAGTGGGTTCTTGGACAATGGGATAGATTGCAGGTGGGATTCTGTCCATTTGCAGCTTATTGCATGGAGGCTGGGGTTAGTACATTTGAAAATAGTGGGTTATTGGACAAAAAGTGGGTTCTTGGACAGTTGGTTATTGGACAAATAGTGGGTTTTTGGACAGTGGGATAGATTGCAGGTGGGATTCTGTCCATTTGCAGCTTATTGTATGGAGGCTGGGGTTAGTACATTTGAAAAATAGTGGGTTATTGGACAAATAGTGGGTTCTTGGACAGTGGGATAGGTTACAGGTGGGATTCTGTCCATTTGCAGCTTATTGCATGGAGGCTGGGGTTAGTACATTTGAAAATAGTGGGTTATTGAAAAAAAGTGGGTTCTTGGAAAGTTGGTTATTGGACAAATAGTGGGTTCTTGGACAGTGGGATAGATTGCAGGTGGGATTCTGTCCATTTGCAGCTTATTGCATGGAGGCTGGGGTTAGTACATTTGAAAATAGTGGGTTATTGGACAAATAGTGGGTTCTTGGACAGTTGGTTATTGGACAAAAAGTGGGTTCTTGGACAGTTGGTTATTGGACAAATAGTGGGTTTTTGGACAGTGGGATAGATTGCAGGTGGGATTCTGTCCATTTGCAGCTTATTGTATGGAGGCTGGGGTTAGTACATTTGAAAAATAGTGGGTTATTGGACAAATAGTGGGTTCTTGGACAGTGGGATAGGTTACAGGTGGGATTCTGTCCATTTGCAGCTTATTGCATGGAGGCTGGGGTTAGTACATTTGAAAATAGTGGGTTATTGGACAAAAAGTGGGTTCTTGGACAGTTGGTTATTGGACAAATAGTGGGTTCTTGGACAGTGGGATAGATTGCAGGTGGGATTCTGTCCATTTGCAGCTTATTGCATGGAGGCTGGGGTTAGTACATTTGAAAATAGTGGGTTATTGGACAAATAGTGGGTTCTTGAACAGTTGGTTATTGGACAAATAGTGAGTTCTTGGACAGTGGGATAGATTGCAGGTGGGATTCTGTCCATTTGCAGCTCATTGTATGGAGGCTGGGGTTAGTACATATGAAAAATAGTGGGTTATTGGACAAATAGTGGGTTCTTGGACAGTGGGATAGGTTGCAGGTGGGATTCTGTCAATTTGCAGCTTATTTCATGGAGGCTGGGGTTAGTACATTTGAAAATAGTGGGTTCTTGGACAGTTGGTTATTGGACAAATAGTGGGTTCTTGGACAGTGGGATAGATTGCAGGTGGGATTCTGTCCATTTGCAGCTTATTGCATGGAGGCTGGGGTTAGTACATTTGAAAATAGTGGGTTATTGGACAAATAGTGGGTTCTTGGACAGTTGGTTATTGGACAAAAAGTGGGTTCTTGGACAGTTGGTTATTGGACAAATAGTGGGTTCTTGGACAATGGGATAAATTGCAGGTGGGATTCTGTCCATTTGCAGCTTATTGCATGGAGGCTGGGGTTAGTACATTTGAAAATAGTGGGTTATTGGACAAATAGTGGGTTCTTGGACAGTTGGTTATTGGATAAATAGTGGGTTCTTTGACAGTGGGATAGGTTGCAGGTGGGATTCTGTCCATTTTCAGCTTATTGCATGGAGGCTGAGGTTAGTACATTTGAAAAATAGTGGGTTATTGGAGAAATAGTGGGTTCTTGGACAGTGGGATAGGTTGCAGGTGGGATTCTGTCCATTTGCAGCTTATTGCATGGAGGCTGGGGTTAGTACATTTGAAAAAAGTGGGTTATTGGACAAAAAGTGGGTTCTTGGACAGTTGGTTATTGGACAAATAGTGGGTTCTTGGACAATGGGATAAATTGCAGGTGGGATTCTGTCCATTTGCAGCTTATTGCATGGAGGCTGGGGTTAGTACATTTGAAAATAGTGGGTTATTGGACAAATAGTGGGTTCTTGGACAGTTGGTTATTGGATAAATAGTGGGTTCTTTGACAGTGGGATAGGTTGCAGGTGGGATTCTGTCCATTTTCAGCTTATTGCATGGAGGCTGAGGTTAGTACATTTGAAAAATAGTGGGTTATTGGAGAAATAGTGGGTTCTTGGACAGTGGGATAGGTTGCAGGTGGGATTCTGTCCATTTGCAGCTTATTGCATGGAGGCTGGGGTTAGTACATTTGAAAAAAGTGGGTTATTGGACAAAAAGTGGGTTCTTGGACAGTTGGTTATTGGACAAATAGTGGGTTCTTGGACAGTGGGATAGATTGCAGGTGGGATTCTGTCCATTTGCAGCTTATTGCATGGAGGCTGGGGTTAGTACATTTGAAAATAGTGGGTTATTGGACAAATAGTGGGTTCTTGGAAAGTTGGTTATTGGACAAAAAGTGGGTTCTTGGACAGTTGGTTATTGGACAAATAGTGGGTTTTTGGACAGTGGGATAGATTGCAGGTGGGATTCTGTCCATTTGCAGCTTATTGTATGGAGGCTGGGGTTAGTACATTTGAAAAATAGTGGGTTATTGGACAAATAGTGGGTTCTTGGACAGTGGGATAGGTTACAGGTGGGATTCTGTCCATTTGCAGCTTATTGCATGGAGGCTGGGGTTAGTACATTTGAAAATAGTGGGTTATTGGACAAAAAGTGGGTTCTTGGACAGTTGGTTATTGGACAAATAGTGGGTTCTTGGACAGTGGGATAGATTGCAGGTGGGATTCTGTCCATTTGCAGCTTATTGTATGGAGGCTGGGGTTAGTACATTTGAAAAATAGTGGGTTATTGGACAAATAGTGGGTTCTTGGACAGTGGGATAGGTTGCAGGTGGGATTCTGTCCATTTGCAGCTTATTTCATGGAGGCTGGGGTTAGTACATTTGAAAATAGTGGGTTCTTGGACAGTTGGTTATTGGACAAATAGTGGGTTCTTGGACAGTGGGATAGGATGCAGGTGGGATTCTGTCCATTTGCAGCTTATTGCATGGAGGCTGGGGTTAGTACATTTGAAAATAGTGGGTTATTGGACAAATAGTGGGTTCTTGGACAGTGGGTTCTTGGACAGTGGGATAGATTGCAGGTGGGATTCTGTCCATTTGCAGCTTATTGCATGGAGGCTGGGGTTAGTACATTTGAAAATAGTGTGTTATTGGACAAATAGTGGGTTCTTGGAAAGTTGGTTATTGGACAAAAAGTGGGTTCTTGGACAGTTGGTTATTGGACAAATAGTGGGTTCTTGGACAATGGGATAGATTGCAGGTGGGATTCTGTCCATTTGCAGCTTATTGCATGGAGGCTGGGGTTAGTACATTTGAAAATAGTGGGTTATTGGACAAATAGTGGGTTCTTGGACAGTGGGATAGGTTGCAGGTGGGATTCTGTCCATTTGCAGCTTATTGCATGGAGGCTGGGGTTAGTACATTTGAAAATAGTGGGTTATTGGACAAAAAGTGGGTTCTTGGACAGTTGGTTATTGGACAAATAGTGGGTTCTTGGACAGTGGGATAGATTGCAAGTGGGATTCTGTCCATTTGCAGCTTATTGCATGGAGGCTGAGGTTAGTACATTTGAAAAATAGTGGGTTATTGGACAAATAGTGGGTTCTTGGACAGTGGGATAGGTTGCAGGTGGGATTCTGTCCATTTGCAGCTTATTGCATGGAGGCTGGGGTTAGTACATTTGAAAATAGTGGGTTATTGGACAAATAGTGGGTTCTTGGACAGTTGGTTATTGGACAAATAGTGGGTTCTTGGACAGTGGGATAGGTTGCAGGTGGGATTCTGTCCATTTGCAGCTTATTGCATGGAGGCTGAGGTTAGTACATTTGAAAAATAGTGGGTTATTGGACAAATAGTGGGTTCTTGGACAGTGGGATAGGTTGCAGGTGGGATTTTGTCCATTTGTAGCTTATTGCATGAAGGCTGAGGTTAGTACATTTGAAAATAGTGGGTTATTGGACAAATAGTGGGTTCTTGGACAGTTGGTTATTGGACAAATAGTGGGTTCTTGGACAGTGGGATAGGTTGCAGGTGGGATTCTGTCCATTTGCAGCTTATTGCATGGAGGCTGAGGTTAGTACATTTGAAAAATAGTGGGTTATTGGACAAATAGTGGGTTCTTGGACAGTGGGATAGGTTGCAGGTGGGATTCTGTCCATTTGCAGCTTATTGCATGGAGGCTGGGGTTAGTACATTTGAAAATAGTGGGTTATTGGACAAATAGTGGGTTCTTGGACAGTTGGTTATTGGACAAATAGTGGGTTCTTGGACAGTGGGATAGATTGCAGGTGGGATTCTGTCCATTTGCAGCTTATTGCATGGAGGCTGAGGTTAGTACATTTGAAAAATAATGGGTTATTGGACACATAGTGGGTTCGTGGACAGTGGAATTATGGGACGGCGCTCGGTGCTACGGACTCGGGGGCCCCGGCTGAGCGCAGGTAAATGGTTTTCGTCACGACGAATAGTGGGTTCATGGGACGGGGGCGTGTCCCGGGGGCGGGCGGGGGGCGTTCCCGAGAGCCGGCCCGACTTGGTGGGCAATCGGACGAATAGTGGGTTAGCGGGACGGGGGCGTGGCCGGGGCGCCGGACCCCCTGTGGGAGCGGTGGCCGGTCGGACGTTTAGTGGGTTCGCGGGCTGTTCCGTGGACGGCTCCCCCGTGGGGGTCGAGGCGGAACTGCCCCTGCGGTCCCGAAACTTGTGGCCCCTCCTGTCAGCGCCGCCGGCCGGCCCCCCAAAAATTTCGGGGGGCCGGCGCGCTCGTCCGGGGACCGCCGTCCGGGGAGGGACTCCCCGCTGGTGGAACGGACCTTTTTCAAAGTCTTGGATTAGTTAGAGGTAGTATATTTTATATGGTATCCCATAACAAGCTCTAAAATAAATGAAACAATACATTACAATAAATAAATAAAATCTTAATACATAAAAAAAACTTCAGATTAATGAGTGTTTTTGGCAGCCAATCACATCATGCCTCGGTTTCAATGTTTTTTTCAAATGCTGATTTCACTTGTTATTAATAACTAATTTATTATAACAAACAATTTATTTCTGTCAGACGTCTACAGAAACACTTATTGAGAATTACCAGGCTTTGTGTTGACGATTCATTGAATGTTTGTTTTGATGTCACCAGAATCGTGATTAGTGGCAGCTTTATTTGGGCTCTTGACCCTTCACTCTTTATCATTCGTTTCTCTGTTTGCTGTTTCTGTGTATTTATTTTGCACATCTGAAACAGTTGAAATCATCTTGAGGAAAAAGATCATTAAATGATCATTTTTCAACATGATGTTTTTTAACTTAGCAACAGAAGTTTAATGTTTAAGAGATAACTTATATTTGATCACTTATATTTGATAACAGATATTCAGTGTTTATGTGATATTATGGTGTATGTTACCTTATGCTATACTTCTTTAAAAAATATGTTTAAAGAAAGTTTAAAGCTGCAGCAGAAACTAGTCAAAAACAGACATCAAGAATCAGCATATGACTCTCAACAATGGTGGCAAAGCTTCATGTCTCTAGTATAAAGCTTATCCATAAGTCCCAGCATGCATTGCGGCATGACATTTTTTGTTTGTCACCATTATTGAGATCCATACGCTGATTCTTGATATCTGTGTTTGACTGGTTTCTGCTGTAGCTTTAAACTTTCTTTGTCATTCTGCACTTTTTGATTGCTGGATGTAGTTTCACAAAACTTTCAGAACTAACAATAAATCATTAAAATAAAGCACTCCATCCATATACTCAAAAACTTGATCATAACTTGCTGATTATGACATCATCAAGAACCATCTGATCATATTTTCTGTCACCATAACAGATGTATTTGATTAAAATACAGCCATTAATCACGATTCTGGTGACTTGAAATAAAACTGAAATGAAACATCAAACCTCTGTTAATTCTCAATAAGAGCTTGTCTATGTAGATTAATGATGTTTAAAACATCCAAATGTTCGAACAAACTCTATTAAACATCACTGGACTACATAAACACAAGTTACCAATACGTGTCAGTGTTCATCCAAACACTTTTGTAAGCACACGGGAAGTAACTCTGGCAAATACTCTCCGACTACAGTCACATGTGACGCATATCTGACACAAGTTGTGTTGTTACTATAACACATTAGTGTGTAAAAGGTTTCAACAACACACTGCTGTTCTAACACATTAGTTGTGTTAAACGTAACACAAAATGTGTAATCCTTATAAACACAGAGATGTGTAAAGAAACAACACAGGTTGTGTGTTAAATTTGACACAACATGTGTTGTCCCTGAGAACACACACTAAATGTGTTAAAATCTACAAAACATGTTAAAATCTACACAACATGTGTTAAAATCTACACAAAATGTGTTGTCCCTGAGCACACACACTATATGTGTTAAAATCTACACAGCATGTGTCATTTTTAACATCTCTTTTTACAGGTCGTGTTATTTACAAAATCATTTTATAAGAGTGCACCAGTGTAAATAAAACTTATTTACACACAATATTTTGTCAGTTGCTACATTTTAATCTAATTCAAAGTGCAAACTTAGTGAAATCATACTCCCTGTGTTAAGAACAATAACACACTGGTTGAGTTAAAAGTAACACAAAATGTGTTGTCCTTAACTAGACACACAGGTGTGTTAAGATATAACACAGGTTGTGTTGTTTTTAACACATCGATTTTAAAAGTGTACTGAATCAACTTCACTGACACAGGACTCACATTCACTGATATGTTCAAGACACCATTTGATCACATCATATAATTCTGATTACAGAAATCGGTATATTGTGCATTCATTGTTTTTAAAAGTTATCCTATGATGTAAACGGGCTTGTTCGGTAATAAAAAAAAAATAGTTTGCTTGAAACAACTGTTTACATTTGCCTTTATTTTCAACTTTACAATGAACAGAATTCTACTATGATCCCATACTTTCTGGATTGTTTTGAAATAAAGTTTTGAAAGAGTAATAAAGAGTTGTGTGTTTTTCAAAGTAAAATTATTCTTTTCAGATTTAAAGAACTGAAGAAAATAAACTGACAAATCATTTAAGTACAGTAGGTAATGCAGAACCCTAATAAGAAAAACTGGTAACTCATTTTGGTGTTTTTATTTGTAAAAATGTGTTTTATCAACACAAGGATGGTGTAATATTTGACTACTATAAGGTTGAAGAAGTAAACACTGGCAGTGTTGTGTTATCTGCATTGGTGTTAAATTCCACTCTCTTAGTGTTCAAATTGTAACACTGTGTCGGTGTTGAGAGAGGCAACACTTTTGAAAGTGTTGAAGTAACACTTTGTGGGTGGTTCCCCCAATATACACTTTTAAAGTGTTGAAATTAACTCTATTGGTGTTGATTTCCGGATTTCAAATTTACTCTTTAAATGCAGAAACTAAAGAAGTACAACCTGTTTGTGGGTAGTTATGTATGTGTTCGTACTGTGTTGTCCTTTGTTTGAACTGGGCATCCAAAACAATATTTGTTTGATTTATAAAGTAAATGACTTTTTGATTTTGACTCCTGAGTTTGTCTTGTGAATATTTATATTTGTAGTCCACTGGTAGAGTGAGTTAACATCAAGTGTACAGTAAAAGGTATAGTATAATATGCAAGTAGTAACCTATTAGTACACTACACAGTGCAAAAAATAATATATAAATAGTAAACTATAAGTATGATAAGTTCACTGAAAGAAAACGTACAAGTACACTTATAGTATAAAAACTATTAAACTAGTAGTTTACTGAGTAGTATACTTAAAAGTGTACTTTCATAAACTAAAAATCCAGGCTAGAAGTATATAACTAGTAAACTAGAAGTATATCTATAAGTTCACTTGTAGTATAACTGCAGTACAAAATAAAACTTTGAAGTAAACTAATTGTGAACTCAAAGTTTACCACTCTTACACTTTAAGTATACTTAAAAGTATACTTTTATATACACTGTTAGACCTTACCAGGTTTTTTACAGTAAAATACTGGCAACAGGCCAAATTCTGACACTATCATACTATTCTCCATTAAAACAGTAATATACCGTAGAAAACAAAACTAGCCTACAGGAATATACTGTGAATTAACAGCTCTCAAAGTCAACACTCAGAGACTGTGTTCCTAAAGCCTAGTTCACACTACGTGATTTTAAGCCTGATTTAAGCCCGATTTGCAAATCGTTGAGTCGCCGACAAGTCAGGGTGTTATTGCGTGCAAATTGCGGGCGATTAGCGGACGATTAACGCTCGCCAATCCGTTAGTGTGAAAGAGCCAACAACGCACCAAAGACAGCTCGCAGACACCTCGCAGACAGGTCACCGAGCTCAGAAAAATATCTAGCATGCTAGATATCTCGAGCAGTCGCGCAACTCAATCTCAGTGATGTCATGAGTACAGCCAATCATAGCAACGCATGGGTTGAGGACACCAGGTAAATCTTACTTTTTCTTTTCTTTTTTGCATTTTTTTTTTCTCAGAGCAGATCGTCGAGCAAACAGTGTGCAGCACTAGTTTCTGTCTGACGTCCATATTCGTGTGTTGTGTTCTTCTCTGCAGTTTCGCGTCATTTCTGGTTCGTTTTATTGCGTGGTTTTTCGTGACAAAACATGGTTTCTAGACCAGATAGAATCGTGTTGTTGTCAACTCGTTATTTGTTAGATTATTTTCAGGATTTAGACCGTACTATAGTACTGAAACAGCTCTCATTGAGTCACAAATGATATGCTCTTATCATCCGATCGTGGTTGTATCTCTATGTAGTGCGTTGTTAACTCGTGTAGTGAGTTACCTCCTGTTGTGGATAAATCACGCTGTGTTGTGTGGTGTGAACAGCTAAACAACTTGAACACTCATGATTTCACTGAGAGCAAGTCATGTAGTGTAAACTGCACAGTTCAGCCCGACATTTTAAAATCATGTAGTGTGAACTAGGCTTAATCACACCCTATATCCTCATTCACTATTCCCTACATTAGTTCACTAATATAGTCCACTTGAATGAAAAGAAGTGAGTGAATTGAGACACTGATGAACACCTGATAAGCAGAATCACTGAAGGACAGAGAAACAAGAACTGAAAAAGAGAAACACATTTGTTGTAGCTAGAAAAAGTCAAGAGGAAGTTGATCTGGTGTTATTGGCGTTTAAGATAATATCACAATCATTCTGGATATGTCTGATTTTCAGATCTTTCCTGTTTATACTCTGTGAATATATATTGGTATTTAATTTGAAACTTACATTAAATTATAATTATAAAATAAATCTGTGAATCTACAACATGAAGTCAATGTGTTGGTTAATCATGTCATCTGAATAATATTGTAATCATATAAAATATTTAAATAATATCCTGTTTGAGTCAGACACACACAGACATTAACAATTATAATATTCATCTCAACAACGGTAACATTCAAAAGTTTCATGCAGCAGTGCATGCTGGGTTCCAGGATTTTATAAAACTCCCAGCATGCACTGCTGCATGAATAAAAAAAAATTGCCACCATTATTGAGATTAATGTGCTAAATTTTGATATCTTGGTGTTTCTACAAGACTGTAGCGTTGTTTTGGTTTATGTATGATATGTTGAAAAAAACTAGTCATAATTAATTGCTGTGGTTTCATGGTGGGGGTAATGTAACACTTTTGGTTGAGGATTAAACTCTGAATGAGTAAAATGAATTATTTTGTAAATGAACAGAGAATATGATGATTGTCATGTTTTGACAAATCAAATCATTACTAAACTGTGTGTCTCCACAAGTGTGACTTGCAAAAACACAGCTCACAGTGTCAAAAGAAAATCTCATGTTACAGCATCAGCATCTCAACTAAAGCAAACACTGATCTCTATAATGGTAACTTCAAACCAAACATTTTTAATTAAACATCTCAACAACATCTTCTATAGTATGACAGAAATAAAGCCATACTGGTTAATAATAAGTGTAATAATGTGTAATGGCTGAAGTCAGTTGTAGTTCTTGTGTTACTCTATTTTCTGTTCTTGTTGTTCCTCTTTCCTTCAGTGATTCTGCTTGTTAACAGCAGGTGTTCATGCTCAACAATCTCTTACATATTCCCTTAATTATCTCACTGCAACCAGTGTTGGGAGTAACGCATTACAAAAGTAATACATTACAGTAACATATTACTTTTTGCTGTAACGCAGTAGTGTAAGGCATTACTAATCAATTTTCAGTAATATTTTACTCGTTACATGTTCAGTCAGGCTTGTATTACAGTTGTATTACAGTGTATTTTACTTCTTAAAGGCAACAGACTATGTGAAAGTTTTAAAGCAGTCTTTTTGTGCCAATTCAGAGCGGTCGCGTCTGTAACATTGTTTTTTCCTCATAAATGCGAACACGAAAACTAAAATAAAATGAATATTTTAAGTTCTATGGAGACTGGAGAGCCAACCCTTCCTCATCCGATTTGCGCAGTGTAATTAACAGAATTACAAAAAATATATTTTGCCTCCAATTTTTTTGTCATGCATGAATGTGTGTCTTTTCCCTAATATTAAAAATAAAACATAGACTGATATTTGTCTAATGTCTGGAGTCCTTTAAGGAAGTAGCCTATATACTGTACAATGTATTTTCTGAGAATTTTTATTTCAAGTTTTGACTGCAAATGTCATGTCCATAATGCGGGACTTACCCAATTTTAAATAATTTATCCTCAACTAGTTTTGTGGTGTAGGTCTACGTATTTTATAATGTTAACTTCAAATAATACTAATAGCCTAATTTAAAGATAAGGCAGCATTGAATATGGACGGTAAGGAGAATAACGCTGGAGTTGGAAGAGGTGTGTCGCGATTCTGTAGGTTCGTGGATCTGAGTCGTGTGGCGAATCGCGATTTCGGTTTCATATTGCATATCGTTACAGCCCAAAAGTTAAGTTCTACTTAGTTATTTTGGTGAAAGTAACTCAAAAGTAATACATGAGTAATGTAACGCATTACAATTCTGAGACAGTAATATTGTAAGGTAATGAATTACTTTTAAATAACAGTAACAAGTAATACCTAATGTATTACAGTTTGGAAGTAACTTGCACAACACTGACTGCAACACTGCATCAATGTTACTTTTTACTCTTTGTAGTGTGGATTTTGCTGTGCAGTTGAAAGGGTTAACATTGTAAGATAAAAAGACACTCCCACAAAATGTATTTTAACAGTAATAAACTGTAAGTTATAAAACAGGTTTATACTGGCAACACTGTTGCCAGTAGTTTACTGTAAAATCTTGTTTTTTGGGTCACCGTTGTGCTGAAGAGAGCCTGAGCTTCAGTCCAGGAGAAGATCTACAAACATTGATGATACGCTGCATGTTGCTTTATTTAAAAGGCATTGTCTGTGTTAGTCACAGAATCGGGTGGAAATCTCTTTATTTACAAAAGTTAATTTTTGTTGTTTCTAATTAAATAAGTTCACAAGCTCACCTTGCTCACATTATTAATGCATTATACATTTAGTTGATTCTTTTAAGTTGGTTTCTGCAAGTGAAGTTAGTTAACTCGAGTTTTAGTCCATTTTTACAGTAAATAACTGGCAACACTGTTGCCAGTTATTTACTGTAAAAATGCACTAAAACTAATAAGTTGTATTTTTTAGTTAACTCGAGTTTTAGTGCATTTCTACAGTAAATAACTGGCAACAGTGTTGCCAGTATTTTACTGTAAAAAAACCTGGTAAGGTCTAACAGTGTAATCAACCTTAACTAGCTAGTTTTAAAGGACAACTCCGGCGCAAAATGAACCTTTGGTCTAATTACACATTGTTACCTAGTCAACCGTTATCTGAGATTTGTTTTCATGATTGCCGAATGTAAATAGTTTTATCTCTAAAAACAGTTTAGCTTATAGCGCTAGTATAACGCTAATATATAGGGCATAGAGTAATGACAAGTAAAAATCGCTTGTTATTACCACTAACAAGGCTCAAAATAGCCCCACACTAACACGATAGCATAATAAGGTTCCCTACATTCAAACCGAAGCATTGAGAACTTTGTAAGTGTCCATACAGTTTAATAAGAAGATATTTTATACACACAGTCAACTTCGCGAATACAGGAAGAAGCCATCTTTGAAAAATAGTCTCTACCAGTCGATCTACGAACGCCGATCCATGTCCACCGGTGAGATGTGATTAAGGTTATAATGTGAGCGCGAACAGTAGGCTACGTGTACATATTGAAGAGAAGAAAACGGTTCGTATTTGTGTTTCTTCTGGAAACAACGGACCATATGAGATTCTGCACAGTTCAGCGCACTTGGATCAGCGTTCGTAGATCGACTGGTAGAGACTATTTTTCAAAGATGGCTTCTTCCTGTATTCGCGAAGTTGACTGTGTGTATAAAATATCTTCTTATTAAACTGTATGGACACTGACAAAGTTCTCAATGCTTCAGTCTAAATGTAGGGACCTTTGTTATGCTGTCGTTTTAGTGTGGGGCTATTTTGAGCCTTGTTAGTGGTAATAACAAGCGATTTTTACTTGTCATTACTCTATGCCCTACTATCATTATACTAGCGTTATAGGCTAAACTGTTTTTAGAGATAAAACTATTTACATTCGGCAATCATGAAAACAAATCTCAGATAACGGTTGACTAGGTAGCAATGTGTAAGACCAAAGGTTCATTTTGCGCCGGAGTTGTCCTTTAAAACTAGCTTGTTAAGGTTGATTAGCTTATGTCAGCTAATTATATGTTCCAAACAAATTTAAGATTAAATTGCTACATTGTCAAACACATAGCTCCCACCATTATATCAATATCACTTATGCCTACAGCTTCAGGTGTCGCCGCCATTCCGTCCACTTTGCAGTGTGTTACTGAACTCCATCTTCCGTAAGATGCCTTATGGACTGAAATGCCTTTGCTTAATTTATTTCATTTTAGGTTTATTTCTTTTTATTTTGCTTATTGAATTTTGTTCAATGTAACTGTGTATGTCATGCACATGTCTCCCCCAACGAGAAATTTTGTAAATTGTTTTTTTGTAAATAAGTGTGTTCTACAAAATCTACACAACATGTGTTAAAATCTACACAACATGTGTTGTCCCTGAGCACACACACTAAATGTGTTAAAATCTACAAAACGTGTTAAAATCTACACAACATGTGTTAAAATCTACACAGCATGTGTTAAAATCTACACAAAATGTGTTGTCCCTAAGCACACACACTTTATGTGTTAAAATCTACACAGCATGTGTCATTTTTAACATCTCTTTTTACAGGTTGTGTTATTTACAAAATCATTTTATAAGAGTGCACCAGTGTAAATAAAACTTATTTACACACAATATTTTGTCAGTTGCTACATTTTAATCTAATTCAAAGTGCAAACTTAGTGAAATCACACTCCCTGTGTTAAAGGGTTAGTTCACCCAAAAATGAAAATTAAGTCATTAATTACTCACCCCCATGCTGTACCTTCGTTCGTCTTCGGGACACAAATGAAGATATTTTTGATTAAATTTGAGAGCTGTATAACTACCACATTGGCTCCTAAAGGACTGCCTCTTGACGGCCCAGAAAGTCAATGAAGAAAATGTTTAAATATCCCAAGTGACTACCGTGGCTCAACTATATGTTTATCAAGCGACGCGAATACTTTTTGTGCGAAAAAACAAACAAAAATAACGAGTTTATTCGACTATTTCTTTTCTTCCTTGTAGGCCAGAACGAGACTTCCTTAGATTTCCACGACGCATGCGCGAGAATTGCGATCTGAAGTGGTGTAAGCTGGTGTACGCAGATCGCAAATCTCGCGCATGCGTCGTGGAAATCTAAGGAAGTCTCGTTCTGGCCTACAAGGAAGAAAAGAAATAGTCGAATAAACTCGTTATTTTTGTTTGTTTTTTCGCACAAAAAGTATTCGCGTCGCTTGATAAACATATAGTTGAGCCACGGTAGTCACTTGGGATATTTAAACATTTTCTTCATTGACTTTCTGGGCCGTCAAGAGGCAGTCCTTTAGGAGCCAATGTGGTAGTTATACAGCTCTCAAATTTAATCAAAAATATCTTCATTTGTGTTCCGAAGACGAACGAAGGTCTTACGGGGTTGGTACAGCATGGGGGTGAGTAATTAATGACTTAATTTTCATTTTTGGGTGAACTAACCCTTTAAGAACAATAACACACTGGTTGAGTTAAAAGTAACACAAAATGTGTTGTCCTTAACTAGACACACAGGTGTGTTAAGATATAACACATGTTGTGTTGTTTTTAACACATCCATTTTAAGAGTGTAGGTCTGCTGGCAGACGAGAGTAAAACATTTTTTTTATGATATTTATGATATTTGCGCATCACACATATTGTAGGTATGTGGACATTTCAAAAAATAGCGGCCGCCATTGTGTTCCAAATCTCTGTGCCGGATTTTCCCGAATCACTCTGAGCGGGCCTCCTAAAATGCGCTGTTTTCATTGACTTGCTGTGGGAATCCTTGATTATTTTTAGCCAATCACATCGTTAGCGTTTTCGACTGCACATTTGTTTTAAATTTTTTCTAGTCAGGCTGCATTTTCCTCCTGAAAGACGATTTCAAACAATACGGAAGAATTCAACTGTCAAGAAATTATTTTTACCCACTTTGGACACTTTCCAGAGGAAGGTAGACATGAAGAACATATGTTTGTGGTGTGCTGTACAAAATTTCGTGGCAATTTAAACTCCCCCTCTTTTTTTTTGACTACTGCCACTGAACGTTACCTGCAGAAAAGCTGTCAAAATGCAGCGCGTCGTGTAGGCTACACTCAACATTTGTGTGGTCTCCTCCACTTTCTTTCCTCCACCAGCATTAGTATTGTTAACTCTATATTCTTACACAACTGGAAATAGCATGAATCAACCAAAATCCATCTTTTAAATTAAGGATATATAATTTTCCTTGAATTGTTGTTTTCCATTCAATTATTTGTATTTTCAACAACTGCTCATCAGAAAAATACTATAAAAGATAGGCCAAATCAGTCTTTACGTGTGTTAAAATCAAGTATTGATCCAAATAACTACATGAAACCCACGTTAGATCCAAATAACTATATGAAACCCATCTCCACAGAAAATTTCATTAAGATATCTTGAATATTGAGAAAGTTATGAGCATTTTTGTGAAAAAACAACTTGTTTTCGGTCACACTAAATTCTATTGTTTTCACCTTAGAAATGAGACAAAAATAGGCGCTGATTACTGAAATATAAAATGTTGTAACTTTCTTCATACTTGACATATTTACCTTTTTTTTTTTTTTTTTGTAAAGGGGGTACCCAGGTCTTTCCACATATGCTATCCATTTGTCTATTTGTTGAGTTTTAATTTTTTGTCCACATACCTACATATTGTCATAAAAAATATAGTATTATAAAACACGTATAAATGAGTTAAAACACTTACTTACTTGGTGTTTTCACTGTTAAATGCAAACTCCGTGTCTGCACTCTGCACTGCATTTTGAAATGCGTCACGAGCAGGTCATGAGTCAAAGATGCAGGACCTAGACTGTAAGAGGTTTAGGCGCGTACATCACATAAATATTGTTACAAAACAATATAATGCCAATTCATGTGGTAAATTATGTTAAAAACACTTACTTTAACTTAGGTGTTAACGTTTCAAGGCTCCTCCTCGTCAGCTCCGTGTTTAGATGTCGTCTTTGAAAAAGAATTTCGACCGTTTAATCGCGCAGAACATTTAAATATCGCTTTGAATCAATGTTATATATTGGCTATGTAAATTAGAAAACACTTACTTTCGTTGTTTCCCTGTTAAAAAGCAAACCCACCCTGCATCGCGCGTCATAGAAAATGCCCCTCTGAGAGCGGTTTGCTCGTCCACAGCACATACATATTGTTATAAAACAATATTGATGTTATAAAATGAATATATAAATGCGATTTAACACGTAATAAATGCGTGTTTCCTCCTCGTATGTCTTGCGACTCGAGTCAAAGAAAATGGCGTATGTGAAGAAAGTTTCAACTCGTTTCGGTCCCGCCCAGCGCGTAAATGTCCCGGATGTGAGTAACACTCTCGGTGTTCTCAAAGCATTCTCTGGTGTAATTTATATTTAACTCCACATATTTTCACCAGCGAGAGTGTGGTTTACACTAGCAGTGTTGAATCCCTTGAAATTCAACACCAGAAAATTAACACTTTACTCTAAAAGTCCTTAACACCAGGATTTCAACACTGTAGATTTTACTGTGTATACTGCTAAGTTTCCAATTAGCTTATAGTATTTATGCTTGAAATAAACCATTAAAGGATTAGTTCACTTTTGAAAAAACTTTTGCTGATAATTTACTCACCCCCATGTCATCCAAGATGTCCATGTCTTCCTCAGTCAAAAAGAAATTTAGGTTTTTGATGAAAACATTCCAGGATTTTTCTCCATATAATGGACTTCAATGGGAACCGGATGGTTCAAGGTCCAAAAGACAGTTAATAACTGTTTCAGATGCAGCTTCAAATGTCTTTAAACGATATCAGACGATGAATAAGGGTCTTATCATGTGAAACGATCGGTTATTTCAAAGCTTATTCCAAAAATGTAACTTTTCTAAGGACAAATGCTAGCCTTGCTCTATTCTGTGAGGCGCGTTTGCAACGTCACGTAATACGTAATTACGTTCAAAAGGTCACGGGCGACGTAGCCGAAAGTAGTGTTTACAGTCAGTGTTTACAAGTTGAACGCATAGGTTGAACGTGCAAACTAGCTGAAACACCGTTTACAAAAAAAGGAATTAAAAGGAAAAACAACGATGTCGGACGATTTTGATTCTGTACTTCCGGCTACGTCGCCCGTGACCTTTTGAACGTAATTACGTATTACATGACGTTACAAACGCGCCTCAGAGAATATAGCAAGGCTAGCATTTGTCCTTAGAAAAGTTACATTTTTGGAATAAGTTTTGAAATAACCGATCGTTTCGCATGATAAGACCCTTATTCATCGTCTGGTGTCGTTTAAAGACATTTGAAGCTGCATCTGAAACTGTTATTAACACTATCTTTTGGACCTTGAACCATCCGGTTCCCATTGAAGTCCATTATATGGAGAAAAATCCTGGAATGTTTTCATCAAAAACCTAAATTTCTTTTCGACTGAGGAAAGAAAGACATGGACATCTTGGATGACATGGGGGTGAGTAAATTATCAGCAAAAGTTTTTTCAAAAGTGAACTAATCCTTTAACTGTACTTTAAGCATGCAGACTTGATGTTAACTTGCATGTTAACTTGCATGTGAAAATTATTTAATAAGGTTAAAAGAGTAAACACAAGTACACTTAAACTTTCAGTATTCAGAAAGAATACTTTTCTTTAGTATATCTTGATCAAATGATTAAAGGCTCTCAAAGCGATCCTGGGTGTTGACGTTCGAATATTTTCAAACAAATCGGAGCTAGACCCTCCCTCCTCCGCAACTCATCTCCTCCTCCTCCCTTCCGTGATTCCTGAAATAATTGTGAACGTGCATAGTTCTAGCTAATGTAGCAAATGCAACATTTAATAATATACATAAAATGTATTTAAGGGGGCCGAAGGCCAATTTAGCTCAAAGGGAAATGATTCATTGATTTGCAATGAATCTATGGAACCGAATCACTGAACCGAGCAAATGACTCGCTTAGAGTTCATTTGAACGGGCCGTAATTATAACCAAATCTATAGTGAAACACTATGTCTTAGCAAGGTGACTTCAATCGAACAGTACAAGACATTAAATGTGCAAACACGACACAAGAAGATTTATCTTTTCAGATATATGGGAGACTTTATTAGCTATTCTAAACACAACTCTAAGGTCTAAACATAATCACGCACACACACACACACATTCATACAGTCGCGAAAGGGAAAGAGTGAGTTGGAAAGAGTGAGAGAGAAAGTTTCAACTTTCTATATGCACGTAAGACATAACCTGAAAGGACCACCAAGCATTAATTTGAACCTTCATTTCTTAGAGAGGTTATTCAATTAACATTAAAGCACCAGTTCAGTTAGAGCCTGGAGTACTTGCGCTTTGTAGTGGCTGAGGGAATTCCCTTTGTCTGCGTCGCGTCGAAGGGGGGTTTCCCGGCCGGGTCCGTTGCGTTGTTTGTTGTCTTTGAAGTGCAGGGATGGAAGTTTCTGAGTTTGCCGGTCACGTGTGACTAGCAGCCGAATGAAAAGTCTTTACGATTCCGAAGCGCGTTGCGGAGAGCCGTTCAAAACGAAGCTTTGCAGCAAACTTAACTTTGAAACGAGACTTTTACAAAAAGGAAATAAAGGAAAGAAATGAAAGTAAGACGAGTCGGATGGCTTGACTGAGCTGAATTGTAACCCTGATCTTGATGGGTTATTCGTCTGCGGGTCGAATTTGGTCTAGTCGATGTAGAAGCATGCGAACATGTTCTTTGTTTCAGAGATAAGCACGAACAGAACACTCTCTTGCTGGTTTTAGAGAGAGGCACGGACTTAACAGTTACAGAACTGAACGAACTGAACAAAAAATCTAAACAAAATCATCTGAAATCTTCTAAAATCTACAAAAATCTGATCATGAGGTCCTTTGTTCGGATCTTTAACTTAAACTCTAGTCCAACCTCCAAGAAGCTTCTGGCCAATTGGAGGCGGATCTACTTCTTGCTTTATCATAATTTATGCATGGTCTGTGAGCTGGTCTCCAGCACTTAGCAGAGACAAAAGACCATCGTTTTAACCTTATGATAATTATAATAATAAAACAAAACCTTTTACGCAGATTTCAATCAAGCCATCTTTTGAATTACGAGAATACGGTTCGTTTAAGAGCAAACGAGGCATTCACACTTCTAATGGTTGTATAACAATTACAAGAGTTAATAGTTAACAACAATTTCATGATTATTATGTGATCTAAGCATAATAACACATGAAGTGTAGGAACAACAAGAATTATGATTGGTTATAGGTCCAAGAATTGTTCTGTGGTGAGTTCATATTATTTTATGTGTGAGATCTTCGATCTCAACCGTAAGGTTACTGAGAGTTCAACTCGAAGGGGGACGAGGCAAAGGTGTTCTGTGGAACATCTCTGTCAGGGGATCAAAGGGTCTTTGTTGTGAGCCTCTCGTTCCACCATTTTGGAGCTGACCTGTCTCAGTAAAACATTACCATATTGACACGTTCGTCCTGTTTAGTGCCCATCTCTTGGGCCTGTGGGGCAATAAAAGTCCTTATCTGCAGACAGCACGGAGTCGTTCCGTGACTCTGGAATGTGGGCTCCAGAACTTGGAGTGTTGAAGCCATGTGAATTAATCCCATGAGAGATTAATTTGATTAAGTTGTGTTTGATTCGCCTCGATTCTCTACATATTCCCCCCCTCGATCGATGATGGGTTGAGAAGAAGACATCATTGAACGCTGGAGAAACAGAAGAAGAAGAAGCAAACACACACAGCAAACAACAAGGCAACTCCTCCATGACTGGTCACTTTACTGGTGCAGGGCATTAGGTTATCTAGGCCTAACGAGTTCACTCTCTCAATATAGTCAATTATGTGGAAAAAGTTTAGTTCAATTTTAGGACCGTTATTCTAGTTTGTGTTAAACGGTGATTGATCAACTTTGTGACTAAATTTGATTTGTTTGTTTTATCCACTTCTAAATTGTTCTAGGTTTAGACCAATTTACCTTCCAGATTTTGATTCGAATGATGCAGGGAGTTCTCTGGCTAACATTCGTTCTAAGGTGACTTGCAAACGTCAGGCGTGGTGCGTCAATCCTTATATTGTAACCTTGACCCTTATGGGGCAAAAGGGATTTTACCTAATAAGAGAAGAAGGGAAGGAAGAGGTAAAACAAAACAAAGCAGTTGAGTGACTCCAGTATGGGTACTGTGATGCAGTGACAGGTGTCAACATGTTATGAGAGGTGTTATACTTGTTGGGTGTATTGCTATATGTTTCCTGTGGTGGAAAGGTTAGCTAATACAATGAAAAACATGTTTGTTGAATGTTTTCATGGTAGATGTGTTTAACTTGTGTTTGTCAGTACAGTGTAGTGTAGTGCATGTACTGTACGTATGCTGTATGTATGTCAGATCTGTCTCAGTCTGTTTTGCTCCCCCCTTTGCTTGATGGCTTAGCTTTGATGAGCTTGTCGCATCTTTGCCTTGGAAAGGGATCTTCTGTGATCTGATGGGGGTCAGTCCCGTTAGGCAGGAAGTTCTCTGGCAGACATTGGGAGGTGGTTTGGCACGGATGCGTGAAGCTGTAGTGCAAAACATGGTCTCCTTGTTGCATTCCACTTGTGATGCCTTCTGGTTGTGACAGACAGTCTGACTTCTGTGCTTACTGGTGTTGCGGCAGCACACAGATGGTTCTTGAGTTTGGAGCTTGTGGTGTGATGGGTAACCAGGATGGTGTTTTCTGGTACCTCTGGGTGTTTGTCAGTGGTTGACTGTGAGAGGCCACTTTGTTCTGTGTTGTTGTAGAACAGGTGGACGTCTCAGGAAGGTGTGCAAGGTGATCACTGGTCTTCTGTGTTCAGCTTGTCTTTGAAGAACACTTGCAGTCGACTCAGTAGTCGCTCCATGTCCTCTGAGGGGAGACTGTCGTGTTCTTGGACACACTCAGTGTGGTGTGGAGGTGGGTTTCGTTGTCGCTTACCCACATAGAATGCTTTTGGATGCACTCGTTGATTCCAGTTGTTTCCTTCTGGTGGGTCCCATGACTTTTCCACGTGGTTGGAGTGGTCGCTGTCGTTAGCATGGGAGTAGCATTCTCTGTGCTCCTGATGAAGGACTGTGGCGTTGTCATGCCACTGGGTGTCTTCCAGTGCAAGGCTTGTGTCTTGGCTGCTGGAGTTTGACACTGTGGATGTTTTCAAACCTTTCTTTGAAGTCATCTTTTGTTTGATGTAGGCCTTGTGTGTCAGGTCACGTAGCTGTTGAAGCGTCATGGTGACTGGGCAGGCCATGATGCCGAGATGACGACTCAGTCCTGGATGCAGGTTTCTCAGGAAGAGGGTTTTGAAGTTCAGATCCTCTTCAGATTCAGGTTTGCTATGTGCACCGAAGTAGGCTTGTCGGAAACGGTGATAATAGGCTTGGGGAGTCTCTTGACGACCTTGTTTGGTTTCCAAGGCGACTAACACACCATGTTCTGACTCTGGACTTGTAAATTCTTTAAATCAGGATCTCACGTAGCAGCTGGTAGTTTGACTTGACATGAGCAGGTTGTCGGTCTAGGACGCTTCGTACCTCTTGACTGGATGTGGATCTGAGGAGGTATAAAATGTCTCTGTCAGTCATATGGGGTCTCACCTCTAGGAGGAAGTCGATATCTTGGAGGTAGGCCTGGATGCAGTGGCCCTCCGTGGAGTTCGGGTCGAACTGGGTGATGTTCTTAGCCAGCTGGTTGAGATCTTTGAAGGTCATTCCAGTTTGCAGCTTTGGAGTCTGGCTGGATGATCTCTCTTTGTTGGTTGGCAGGGAAGAGTTCTGTGGTGAAGGCCGGTGACGTTTTGGGGTGTGGCCATTCACTTCTTCCGTAGGATGACAGTTCTTGGATGGAGGACTCTGTTCTGCTCAGCAGTGATGATGCTGAGGGAGGTCTCTCCCTTCTTGGCTCTGGTTTCTGTGTAAAGACATGTTGGAGTTCATCTCTGACCGCGTAGAGCTCGTCGTTGGCGTCGTCTCGCTGTTGGGTCAGATGGTCAATTTCAACGCTGCACCTTCGCAGGTGGTCTTCCAGAGCAGTGAGTTTAGAGTTCTTACTTTCAATGTCAGCTTTGGCTTTCTCTAGCTGATGTTCAGCAGACTGGAGTTGGTTTTCCAGGTGCTTCTGGACAGTCTTTAACTCTTGTTTGTCACGTTCAGTGACTGCAAGGGCTTCTTGGAGCTTGTCAACTTGGGTCTTTGTTTCTTGCTCCGCTTCGTCGGACGCTTTGAGCTGGTCTTTGCAGTGTTGAGTGTGCATCAGCTCTCTCAGGAACTCGGTGGTCTTGAGGTCATCCTGGACTTTCACTTCCAGCTTGTCTATGCGGCTTTGGGCACGTGTCAGCTCCTCCTGAAGGTAGGTGACGTGCTGGTGGCTTAGGTTTAGCTGGGCTGTGAAGGCATTGCTTAAGGAACAGGTTATTTTGGTTAGTTCCACATGGCTTTGGTTTTGGCTTGAATGTGTCAGGAATCTTCTCAAAATCTTGATTATTATTAAAAATAATAACAGTTCAATTGTCTTTGGTGTGAGGCAGTCTGTAATGCCTCTGAGCCAGGCGTCCACATCTTCCCGTTGGGCAGTGGGGTTTGTAGTCCATGACATGTTGGCACGCTCGGTGAAGAGACTGACACAGATCTGTGTGGTATAAGCCTATATGTGGTTGCACGGCTGAGTGTAGTTTCAGTAAGTGTGCACCAATAGTGAAGTGTCGTGATGACTAGGTGTTGGTCTAAGTGTACACAGTGAGGTGAGTGATGTGAAGATCTCGTCACTCAACTGGGTAAAGGAAAGAAAAGAGAGAGGTTAAAACAAATCTCAGATGGAAATAGCTTTTTTTTTAAATGGAAGAAAATATTTTTGTAAATATTTTCTATCACTGGAAAGCTGGTTTCAACTCGTGAGGTGGAGG
>NW_024121180.1:0-81951 GCF_016745375.1 Pimephales promelas | reverse complement strand
TTGACTTAACATTGTGGAATCTTCAGCTGTTTCAAACTGCCCAACTGTCAAAATTCAAATCTAAATACCTTGAAGCCCCAGACTCAATCAAACTGTCATTCTATACACTATATGAGCCACTGAAACTCATTTAAACTAATGAACTCATCTATCTATGACACTTATCTATCTAATCTTAAACTCTTAAACTCACAATAAATTTAATAAACTCTAAAACTTAAACTCTCTTAGACTCATTTAACTTATAAACTCTAATCATAAACTCTAAATTCATAAACTCATACTCTTATAAACTCTCATAAAACTATTAAACTCATAAATGAATAAACTCTGGACACTTACTCAATTAAACTTATAAACTCTAAACTCATAAACTCTAAATTCACACCATAGCAACCAGTTACAGCACCCTAGCAACCGTAGGCCATAGGCACGAGGCCGCAGGCCTCGTGCAATACTAAATATTGCTGATTTCTTAGAAACTTGTAATGTACCACATTTGAAGAGGCTGACAGGCTCTGTAAGAAAATACCTCACAGTGGGGAATAGTTGCACCCCTGGGGGGCAGGAGCGGCCCAAAATTGCCCCATTGACTTACATGAAATGGGCGTCCTACACATTGCATTAGGGTTTTATATTGAACATAGCTCTGGATCACAGTGTCATAGAGACAAAGGGGCGGGCTCATTTTACTCATACGACCAATCAGTCTCTCAGGATCATTGTGTAGCTATCAAGCCACGCCCTAGCAACCATTTAGAGCACCTTAGCAACAACTCCAATAGACTTCCATTGAAAAAGATTGAAGGGATATCTCCGGATAGAAGTGTCATAGAAATATGTGGGTGGTCTCGTTTGACTCCGGGTAGCAAAGTGCCAACCATGAATCACCTCATCAATTTCTGGCACGCCCTAGCAACAATTAACGAGCACCTTAGCAACCAAATTTAAAGAGGGATATCTTCCATTCTGAATGTCACAGAGTCATGAGAGTTGATTTATAGTGACAAGCAGCCTTTGGAGATTCATCGCTGGCAGCTGCCAAGCCACTCCCTAGCAACTAAACAGAGTACCCTAGCAACCATTAAGCAAGATTTTATCTCTGCATCAGAACAATGTATAGAGATGGGGGTGGTTTAAATCATTCATACTGACAAGCAGCCTTTGGAGTTTCATGATTGGCAGCTGTCAAGTCAATCCCTAGCAACCAAAGAGAGGACCTAGCAACCATTTTTTAACAGCTATATCTCAGCATCAGAACATTGTATCGCGATGGGGGTTGGGTCTTTTGACTCATGCTAGCACACAGGACTTTCAATATGCTAAACATGCTAGCTGTGAATAGCTAAATGCTAATATGGATACTTTATAGTAAGCATATGTGAACACTACCAACCAAGTAGCAATACCATAGCAACCACCCAGGACACCCTAGCAACCACCTAGCAACACCATAGCAACCACCCAGAATACCCTAGCAACCACCTAGCAACACCATAGCAACCATCCAGAACACCTTAGCAACTACCTAGCAACACCCTAGCAACACAACCAGATAACCCTAGCAACTGCCTAACAACAACCATAGCAACCACCCAGAACACCCTAGCAACTGCCTAGCAACACCCTAGCAACCACAAGAACACCCTAACAACACCTAGCAACACCATAGCAACCACCCAGAACACCCTAGCAACTATCGATCTATCTATCTATCTACTCTATCTATCTATCTATCTATCTTCTATCTATCTATCTATCTATCTATCTATCTATCTATCTAACTCTATCTATCTATCTATCTATATATCTATGTTCCTATCTATCTATGTATCTATCTATCTATCTATGTATCTATCTCTCTACTATCTGTCTCTTTCTAACTCTATCTATCTATCTATCTATCTATCTATCTATCTATCTATCTATCTATCTATCTATCTATCTATCTATCTATCTATCTATCTATCTATCTATCTATCTATCTAAGTTAAACTTAATTTAAACTTTAGACTAATTTAAACTTCAAACTACTTTAAACTTCTTCAAACTACTTTAAACTTCTTCAAACTTTCTGTTCCAAACTTTCACAAGCCAACTTAAAGTTTTGTCTCGACGAACTTTTTAATCTAGTTATTATTATTATTATTCTTTTCTGAGCGGAAATTTTTCTGACTCTATCTCCTCCTAGAGCTTTAACTCCACATACTCCAAACTCGGCACGGACACTCAAACTGTTCTGACTTAGTGTGCTATATCTTTTCTAACTGATCGGACTTACGGTTCTCCTAAAAATGACGATCAAAGTCAGAAAAAACTCCCATTGACTCCAATTGAGAAATTCAAACTGCCCAACTGTCAAAATTTCAAATCTAAATACCTTGAAGCCCCAGACTCAATCAAACTGTCATTCTATACACTATATGAGCCATTGAAACTCATTTAAACTAATGAACTCATCACTCTATGACACTTATCTATCTAATCTTAAACTCTTAAACTCAAAATAAATTAATAAACTCTAAACTTAAACTCTCTAAGACTAATTTAATCTTATAAACTCTAAACTCTCAATTCATAAACTCATACTCTTATAAACTCTCATAAAACTATTAAACTCATAAATGAATAAACTCTGGACACTTACTCAATTAAACTTATAAACTCTAAACTCATAAACTCTAAATTCACACCATAGCAACCAGTTACAGCACCCTAGCAACCGTAGGCCATAGGCACGAGGCCGCAGGCCTCGTGCAATACTAAATATTGCTGATTTCTCAGAAACTTGTAATGTACCACATTTGAAGAGGCTGACAGGCTCTGTAAGAAAATACCTCACAGTGGGGAATAGTTGCACCCCTGGGGGGCAGGAGCGGCCCAAAATTGCCCCATTGACTTACATGAAATGGGCATCCTACACATTGCATTAGGGTTTTATATTGAACATAGCTCTGGATCACAGTGTCATAGAGACAAGGGGGCGGGCTCATTTTACTCAGACGACCAATCAGTCTCTCAGGATCATTGTGAAGCTATCAAGCCACGCCCTAGCAACTATTTAAAGCACCTTAGCAACATATCCATAGACTTGCACAGAAAGAGATCGAAGGGATATCTCCGGATAGAAGTGTCATAGAAACATGAGGGTGGTCTCGTTTGACTCTGGGTAGCAAAGAGCCAACCATGGATCACCTCAACAATTTCTGGCCACGCCCTAGCAACAATTAACGAGCACCTTAGCAACCAAATTTTAAAGAGGGATATCTTCCATTCTGAATGTCACAGAGTCATGAGAGTTGATTTATAGTGACAAGCAGCCTTTGGAGATTCATCGCTGGCAGCTGCCAAGCCACTCCCTAGCAACTAAACAGAGTACCCTAGCAACCATTAAGCAACATTTATATCTCTGCATCAGAACAATGTATAGAGATGGGGGTTGGTTTAAATCATTCATACTGACAAGCAGCCTTTGGAGTTTCATGATTGGCAGCTGTCAAGTCAATCCCTAGCAACCAAAGAGAGGACCCTAGCAACCATTTTTAAACAGCTATATCTCAGCATCAGAACATTGTATCGCGATGGGGTTTGGGTCTTTTGACTCAGGCTAGCACACAGGACTTTCAATATGCTAAACATGCTAGCTGTGAATAGCTAAATGCTAATATGGATACTTTATAGTAACCATATGTGAACACTACCAACCAAGTAGCAATACCATAGCAACCACCCAGGACACCCTAGCAACCACCTAGCAACACCATAGCAACCACCCAGAATACCCTAGCAACCACCTAGCAACACCATAGCAACCATCCAGAACACCTTAGCAACTACTAGCAACACCCTAGCAACACCATAGCAACCACCCAGAACACCCTAGCAACCACCAAGAACACCTTAGCAACTGCCTAGCAACACCCTAGCAACCACCCAGAACACCCTAGCAACCGCCTAGCAACACCATAGCAACCACCCAGAACACCTAGCAACCACCTAGCAACACCATAGCAACCACCCAGAATACCCTAGCAACCACCAAGAACACCTTAGCAACTGCCTAGCAACACCCTAGCAACCACCCAGAACACCCTAGCAACCGCCTAGCAACACCATAGCAACCACCCAGAACACCCTAGCAACCACCTAGCAACACCATAGCAACCACCCAGAATACCCTAGCAACTGCCTAGCAACACCATAGCAACCACCCAGAACACCCTAGCAACCACCTAGCAACACCATAGCAACCACCCAGAATACCCTAGCAACTGCCTAGCAACACCATAGCAACCACCCAGAACACCCTAGCAACTGCCTAGCAACACCCTAGCAACCACCAAGAACACCCTAGCAACTGCCTAGCAACACCATAGCAACCACAATAGTAACTCTATCTATCTATCTATCTATCTATCTATCTATCTTTAAACCAAGTTAAACTTAATTTAAACTTTAGACTAATTTAAACTTCAAACTACTTTAAACTTCTTCAAACTTTCTGTTCCAAACTTTCACAAGCCAACTTAAAGTTTGTCTCGACGAACTTTTTAATCTAGTTATTATTATTCTTCTTACTCAGGAAATTTACAACTCTATCTCCTCCTAGAGCTTTAACTCCACATACTCCAAACTCGGCACGGACACTCAAACTGTTCTGACTCGCGTTGCTATATCTTTTCTAACTGATCGGACTTACGGTTCTCCTAAAAATGACGATCAAAGTCGGAAAAAACTCCCATTGACTTAACATTGTGGAATCTTCAGAATTTCAAACTGCCCAACTGTCAAAAATCAAATCTAAATACCTTGAAGCCCCAGACTCAATCAAACTGTCATTCTATACACTATATGAGCCATTGAAACTCATTCAAACTAATGAACTCATCTATCTATGACACTTATCTATCTAATCTTAAACTCTTAAACTCATAATAAATTAATAAACTCTAAACCTGAACTCTTAGACTCAATTAAACTTATAAACTCTAAACTCATAAACTCTAAATTCATAAACTCATACTCTTATAAACTCTCATAAAACTATTAAACTCATAAATTAACTCTGGACACTTACTCATTTAAACTTATAAACTCTAAACTCATAAACTCTAAATTCACACCATAGCAACCAGTTACAGCACCCTAGCAACCGTAGGCCATAGGCACGAGGCCGCAGGCCTCGTGCAATACTAAATGGTGATGATTTCTCAGAAACTTGTAATGTACCACATTTGAAGAGGCTGACAGGCTCTGTAAAAAAAATACCTCACAGTGGGGGAATAGTTGCACCCCTGGGGGGCAGGAGCTGCCCAAAATCGCCCCATAGACTTATTATGGTGTACTATGGTGTAATCACATTGCATTAGGGTTTTATATTGAACATAGCTCTGGATCACAGTGTCATAGAGACAACGGGGCGGGCTCATTTTACTCAGACGGCCAATCAGTCTCTCAGGATCATTGTGTAGCTATCAAGCCACGCCCTAGCAACCATTTAGAGCACCTTAGCAACAACTCCAATAGACTGGCACAGAAAGAGATCGAAGGGATATCTCCGGATAGAAGTGTCATATAAACATGTGGGTGGTCTCCTTTGACTCTGGGTAGCAAAGAGCCAACCATGAATCACCTCAACAATTTCTGGCCATGCCCTAGCAACTAACAAACTGTCATGAACAATTAAACTCATAAATTAATAAACTATGGCCACTTACTCATTTAAACTTATAAACTGTAAACTCATAAACGTATAAACTCATGAATTCATGAACTCTCATGAATTCAGACTTTTAAGTTATAATTTAAACTAAAGTTAAATTTTAAACTTAACTTTTCAATCTAGATTAAAGTCTTTGTTTGATTTCATACACTTATAAACTCTAAACTGAAAAACTCTGTGTGTTTGTGCGTGAGTGAGCGGATGTGGAGTGGATCAATAAAGACAAAGTCAAGTAATTATGCTTAAAAAAATATTTTATTTTAGTCAATGGCCATTTGGATCGCACTTAGTCTGGAACCTCACCCTTAAGCAATTCAAACTGGAGTAAAAAACAAACTCTAGAATGATTAACTCTTGGGATCACTGGAACACACAAGCCTTCCCACCACGTCAAGGTGGCGATCCTTGGAAAGGACATTCACTCTCCATTCATTCCTTATCTAACACACACACCCACCCACACACACACACACACACACACACACACTATATCAAACACATTCACACACACATACACACAAGAATTAGGCAAAATGTGAACAGTTTAGTGGTATATATTTATTTGTATTTGCATTATTTTTTCTTAAAATAAAGATGTTATATTACAGCAGTTTTGAATGTGTGATGCATATTTGTATATATTTTGATGTATCTATTCTATAACACAATACACAGGATCATGATAGCTGTAATATGTCTGTAAAACTCCTGCTCTGACGTTTGTGTGTGCGCCACTTATGAAGACAGGGTCCAGAAGGGTGTTTTTTTCAGTTGTTCCGGTGCTGATCAGCTGTGTGAATCCTTTATCTTCAAACAAATTGAGAATAGGTTTGTTGCACTGAGAAAGCTGATCTTCATTGAAGTCGCCACAAATGATTAGAGGCCTTAAATCGATGATCTCCAGAGATGTCAAGAGTGCGTTCAGATGTGCCAAAAACTCTCCCAAATTATAACTCGGTGGTCTGTAGACTACTGCAAGAAGTGCTTGTTTGGGGGCTTCTATCTTCAAAACCAAATATTCCAAATCAGTAACATTCTGCATGTACATCAGAGGACGAACTTTAAAGTTGTTCTTCACATAAATGGCCACTCCACCACCATTCTTGTTTGCCAAATGTGCATAGTTTGTGTAGGATGCATGCCTGTTGCGTTTGTACATGGTGTATCCATCCAGATGTAGATGTGCAGGAACAGTTGAGCCTGACAGGTGTGTTTCAGTGAGGCACAAAACATCAGCCAAGAGAAGCTCATGGTGGCATTTTAAATCATCCATATGACACTCCAGTCCCTCTGTGTTATGGTGAATGATTTTAAGAGCTGAATTAAGGTTCGGATCCTGTACGATATGTAGCACGGGCTGGAAGCTGTGAAAATCTGCTTTTGGCATGTTCTCCAAGGAGGCACTTATTTCTGGATCACAGAAGATTTTCTTTTCATCAAAGTCAGTAATGTGCAGTCCACGGAGTGATGTTGTTCTGCTGAGTGCAACATATGCCATGCCTGATTCGAATATGTGCTTCAGAGATACAACAGCGCGATCAGTCGTCATTCCTTGCACTTTATGGATGGTACATGCAAAAGCAAGCTTCATGGGAAATTGTCTTCGAATTGTCCCTTTTCTTTTCAGTGGTTCCTCTGACCTCTCAATATAGACAATGTTGTCATCTCCATCAGGTGCTTTGTTGCGATGTTTCTGTCCAGCAGTCACATTGTCTAAATGAAGACCAATTAATTGAACCAATCCGTCTCGGGTCTGAGTTGTTGATGCCACCTTGGCAAAGGAGCCATTGACCAATCCGTCCTCAACATCAATATTTCTGGTCAGCATCACTCGTGCACCAATAGCAATCTGCAGCGTGTCAACAAGGTCACGACTGTCTCCTTTAAATGGTGCTGCTTGTCTTTTCATTTCTCCTGTTCGGGGATCTTTTTTGTAATCATGTGCATCGATGATAATGATATTTGAAAAGCGGGAGGATATGGCTTCAGTGTTGTGATTGTTGACCTCTTTATTGGTTGCATAGATGTGCAATGCATCAGCGGGACACTCTTCTGGGGAGGATCTTATGACAGTTTCTAACATGCACCTGTCTGCATCAGTCAGCTTCTCGTGCTTCTTTTTTACTCTCAGTCTGTTGAGCAGCTCAGCATATGCAAGATCATCTCTCTGTCTCATAATCTGTGTCATAGTGATCATTTGAAAATGATCGGTCCAGAAGTCCAGCACATGGTCTTCATACACACAGAGTGGTTTTGCTCTTCCCACAGGTGGTAGCTGATAAAAATCTCCTACAGCTAGTATAGATAACCCACCAAAAGGTTTCTGGTTTCCTTTAATCTGTTGCAGTCTCCAGTTCACATAGGCAAACAACTGTTTTGACACCATTGATATTTCGTCGATAATTAAAATGTGTGCATTAGAAAGGTCTGCCCTGATTTCATCCAAGCTGTTTCCCAGGCCTTGGTATGGAGGCTTTAAGCTTCTTGGGAGTTTCAGGAGACAATGGAGAGTTTTCCCAGAGATTCCAAAGGCTGCAGTTCCTGTGAACGAGGATAAAAGAACGGTTGGCTTGGAGATGTCAGTATGCTCTCGTATGCATGGAAGCCTGCGCAAAATCTTGGTTGCTTCTGCATGAATAGATTTGATAACGTGTGATTTACCAACTCCTGCTCCTCCATTCAAAAAATACAGAAATTGCTGTGGGTTTTCACCAGAGACACATCTTTTGCACCAGTCTCGTACTGCATAAAATATGGAAGCTTGTGTTTGATTCAAGCTCTGGTACATTTTTCGAATCTGTGCATGATTTTGTTGGGTAGATTCCACGAGTGGCAAAGCTGTGTTACTGACAGAGGTAGATGCTGTGTATTCAGGAACATCGTCCTGCTCGTTCACATCATTGGGATCAGTGGGTTCACGTTCTGATATGCTCTCCAAACGGATCAGTTCATTTGCTGGAGCCAAAGTAGACCATGCATCTTCAACTGGACCATTCTGTTCAAAATCCTCAATTGCCTGTTCAATAGCCTCGTTGTGTTTTTCGTATTTCTCACGGTTTTCATTAACAATGTTGCACACGCGCTGCAGTTCATCAGTTCCTGGTAGTTTTACAGAAGCAAATGCAAAAAATGATTCATATGTCGGAAATCGTGTGGACTTCAGCTGCTCATCTGAGCGATACGGCAAGTAAAGCTTTAGAAAAGTTCCGTAGAATTTTTCTGGGTTTTTCTGCTGTGAGAAACGGGCAAATCTGATTACAGCAGGTTTTCCTCTTGTTCTTTTCTGTATGTGTCCCATATTATTTTGAAGTGGCAAAACTTTTTTACCTTTTTTCTGTTGTGCATAAACAATGCGGTATTCACTTGCAAATTCAGCCATGCACATGTTCTCAAATTCAGGTCTGTTTGGTCTGGCCTTGTACTTGTCTGGCAATCCTTTCATCCACACATTCTCTATGTCATCATCCATGGCCTGCAAGCAGCTCATCGGTAAACTCATCTTTACAGCGTTGTCATCAGTAGGAATGAATATGACAGCACGTGATGATGATTTTAATTTCAGACTGCATGTGCGAGCGACTGCCTCCTGAGCACTGACTTCTCTGTTCTTTGAGTAGGCATTCATGACCTGCTTCATGCACTCACGTTCAGTCAGATTATCATGGCTTGAGTCTTTTATCACTTTTTTAAGGTAATCGCTCATCTCATGCTCAGCTTTTGAAATGTATGAGACAATATACATGATACAGCTGTAGGGGTTCAGAATGAACTGTATGTCCATGTTTGCATCCCAGGCTCTTAACAGCATTGGATTATAGCCATTCACCCAGCAGTCCTGTGGTCGTCTCTCCATAAATATTGAACTTGATGTAGAAATAGTATCAATATGTTTCTCGTACTCTTCATAAGTCATGTTTACTGTATGAAGTAGCTGTGTAATGCTATCAAAGCTCTGAGTTGAGTCATTCAGTAGATCCCACACCTTCTGTAACTGTTCTTTTGCGAAACTGGCATAATCTCTTTCCTCTGATTCGTTCTCTTCGTCAGAATGATCTGCAGGAGGAGGCCTGGGCCTGGATATCATGGTCCTGTTAATGGGTGGTTTAGGAAATCCAAACCTGCAGTGCTTCTTGTTCTTTCTACAGGATTTTGAGTGGTTACGACTGTGCATCTGCACTTCACTTACAATTTTATGTAGCTCTGGGTCTTTGTCTGGGTCTGGTAATTTGCATGAGATATATTTATCAACGAAATCACACACATCCTGATCTTCATCTTTTTCAAACTCTGGAGCATCTTTCACCCAAAATAAGCAGTGAATGTGTGGAGAGCCACGTAGCTGGAACTCTACTCTGTAAAAGAAGTCAATTACCTCACCGATGGGTTGAGCAGGTGAATTGATCAAATCTCTCATCAAGGCTTCAACTCGTTTTTCAAACATCCGCATGGCTGTGACAGGGTTGCTTCTGAGGATTTCACATTTTTCGGACCAGTCTAATTCAGCAAAGTTCACAGTTTCACCTTGTTGTGCTTTAATAGCAGTAATCACATCAGGCCATCTCATCTCAGCAGCACTAAACGTACAGAAAAATGTGGGAGTGCCCAGTTGTCTCAGCATAGCAAACAGATCACGGAGAGATTTCTCCCAGTATGCTGGAGTTCCTCTTAATGGTTGCATGAATCGTGTAGCTTCCTTGTTTATTACAAGCTTTTCTAACTCATGCTTGTCCTGCAGCAGTGAACAGTTTATTCTGCGTCCATCACGGGTCATGGGTTTTGCTTTCCTCAGCTGAATAGACATACTAGATGTGGCCATGTGCATTTCAGTCACAAACTGCGCAAAGAAGATATAGTTGGTATCCTTCGCACAACGATTGTCGATAGAGAATAGCCTAGAGTTAAAGTATCTGCTGGGGGAAACATGTTTTGCTCTACCAGGCTCATCAAAGGTGTTCTTGCCATCGGGAAACTGCACTGGAAACGCCATAGACTCAAGTTTAGGAACTTTGAAAGTGTTTACAGGAGTGTTTTTCTCTGCTGGGGCAATGCAAAATATTCCATCATCATAAGACAACAGCTGCTGGCCGAGATCTGGGGGTTGAAGACATGTGTCCAAGGCAAGGCCTCTCGATTGCTCTTCTGAATCTTCTGTGCCTTCGTTTGCGTCATCGTGTTCATTCTCATTGCTCTGCTCTTCAGTGTTCTCAATTTGTCTGCATGCAATATCCATTTCCTCATCAGAATCACTTATGTCATTTGGACACTGTTCATGTTCATTAAACATTTCTTCTTCAGAGAGTTCTGTATTAATGAAGATATCTTTATATTCTGAATGAATATTTTTTAGCTTTCTTAAAGCAGACAAAACCTTTTGCATGTTCAAAGTCTGAAACTGATAGTGACCTTGGTAACACAGACGTCTCTTCAGTTTCACTGTTAGCAGTTGTGATTCACTTCTTGGTCTGGGTAAACAGTTCACTGTTGTTTCTACTTCAGATGCAACAGAAATCACAGCACCTTTTATAGCTCTTTGCTGGCCTTTCGGTAGTGTAACAATCTTAGCAAATGGAATGTACTTTGCAATAACGTGTCTTTCAAGAACATTCAAATCGCAGAGTTCTGGAGGAATGGCAGCAAACTGAAGTTGATTGGCTAAAGCAATATCTGGCATCAGACCTCTCGATAGTGTGTTATGGCAGCAGTGACAGATCCACTCTGTTTTCCTGTGATCGAGGGCGCACTGATCAGGGCAGTCTGAGCACACGTGAACATAGTTTCCAGTTAAGCAAACTGAAGCAACTGTCGGATTCTTCTGATAGCGCTCACGATCACATGATTTGACTTGATTTGAGAAGAGCGCTCTGGCACAGCATGTGCACACATAAGTTGGTCCCTCTTTTATAACGTCTCTGAAAACATTTAAGGCTCTTAACACAGTCGGATCTTGTACTACGTCAGGCTGGGTATTTTGTAACGTGTCTCTCTGCTGGCGCATCAGATACATGTTTTTGTATTTGCGCTGTATGTCTTGTGCACAGTGTACTTTGTGAAGTATCTTGAGTGCAGATAGTTTGTTTTTAGATTTGAACAAATTATATTCTTTCTGACGAGCCTTAAAATGTACATCACAGTGATAACGTTGTTTAAAAATGTTCTTCCTTTTTTCATAGAAGTTAGGATCATTTTTGCATCGGTTTGTATAATAGTCTCTTTGGCTTTGCCTGAAAATTGGATCCTTTAAATATCGATCAACAAGATATTGCCTATGCTGCTCCTTATATTTAACATTGTTCCTATAATTTCTCATTATGTACTTCTTTTGTCTCTCTCTGAATTGTTCATCATTCTTATAATTTCTCATTATGTAATTCTTTTGTCTCTCTCTGAATTGTTCATCATTCTTATAATTTCTCATTATGTAATTCTTTTGTCTCTCTCTGAATTGTTCATCATTCTTGTAATTTTGAATTATATAATTCTTTTGTCTCTCCCTGAATTTAGCATTATTCCTGTAATTTTGCATTATATAATTCTTTTGTTTCTCCCTGAATTGTTCATTATTTCTGTACTTGCTAATTACATAAGCCTTTTTTCTCTCTCTGTATTCATTAATATTTTTATATTTGTTTGCATTGCTTGTTTGTGTTCTTCTCTGTAAATCACATTATTCCAATACTTGTTCTTCATGGCTTGTTTAAGTCTTTGCATGGATTTACTACTTGTTTTAGAATCATAGACTTTACATACAGCCTGTTTTTTGCCATAAACACCTTGCCTCATTTCTTTCTGCCATTTTTTATAATAAGCCTTTCGCTTTTGATTCTTGTTCAGTTTTTCTGTCTTCTTGATTGTCGATTGTGAATATTGGTGATTAGGAGAAGACAATTTATCCTGTGACAGCATGTCATGAGAAAGTTCACTGAATGACACATTTTTACTACGGTCTTGATTCTGAGTTACGGTAGATAGAATGTCAATTTTATCTTGACAAGTCAAGTGGTCTTGATCATTAGTTGACATGGCTCCATTAATGGTAGTCTCAGATGGTTGTTGAACCGGATCTTTGACACACTGTTGTGAGACGTCAGCAGACATGCATTGTTCACTGTTTGACAGAGCTTTGTTCTCCAAAGAGGTGGATGGCTGTACATCACGTTCAAGCTCACAGCATTTCAGGGAGACTTCAGGACGTACACTGCTTTCGGTTATCCGGTTAAAGAACGATACAGGCAGCAGATTAAATTGTTGCTGGTCTGTCAAATCAAAACACCACTGAAACAATAGCATGAGCCTCTCGATCAGGTCTTCTAAACGAAAGAAGGTCAACATCACGGCCGTACCGGTGATTGCATTTTCTTCAGGTATTCCATCTGCTGTTCTGGAGTGAGGATCAAAATAACCAAACCTCCCTGAGCGATCTCTGAATACGGCGATACATGTGCATCCACACAGCAGCAACGCGTCACTCACATCAGCTCTGAGGCACTGCAGAGTATTCTCGAGGTTTTCATACCCGCCTAGCTCAGGTGTATCTTTTAGAAGACCAACTCTCTCGGGATGTTTCAGGATGTTGTAGCAGGCTGAATTGGTCTTAACTGTGTTTGGCAGCTCATCAAAGTTTAAATGATCAAGCACAAATTGTCCTTTGCTCCGCAGTGTTCGTTTGACACTAGTGTAAACTGCATCACCTTTCTGTAAAATGCGGTCTAAATCAAAACCGAGTAGCTCATTACGTTCAGTATGGAAAGCTAGGAACATTAAGGCATTGCAAGTACACTGACGGCCTCTGGAGTAAATCTTGTACCTGGGATTGCTTTGACAGTGTGATGCTGCAACAGACAGAACACAAGGGTTTGCATCGATCATACCTGATACAGAGTTGGTACTGCTACTGGTGCCGCTACTGGTGCCACACGAAGCTTCTAGGTTTCTGCGCTGTTTCTGAGATTGACTTCGCTTTCCTTTTCGTGGCATCTTGATGTCTCAGCACTGTAAATATGTTTGAGGAATGGATTCAAAAAAATGTTACTTGAAAAAGAACACAAAGATAATGTCTTTTATGCGATTAGACACACAGAAAAGTTAAATATTTTATATATAACAAGACTATATACTGTATATACAGCGACAGTAATACAACAGTTGATATTTAACAACAGTAAATTAAATGATTTAAACAGTAAATTAGTAAATTAAATGTAAATCAACAGTAAATTAAATAATCAACAGTAAATATAAAATATCAACAGTATAAAATCAACAGTAAATTAAATGATCATTAAATGATTTTTTTTCTCTCTCTTACTATTTCTGAAGATGCAGCACAGTTTTCTTACCGGAAATGGTGATTTTTCTAGGTGTGAGTATGGGTGTAAATCTTTGTGGTATTGAGTATGGGTGTAAATCTTTGTGGTATTGAGTATGTAATTGAGTATCAAGGTATATCAAGAAATATCATTGATGATCATAGATCAAAATCATGGGTACTGGGCTATTTTTTTTTAGATGCGTTGGCAAGCTAAGCATAGGTGCATAAGGGTTAGAAGCAGATGTGAGTTTGCATATTGCAGTTCATAGTGCGAGCAAGCAAGCAGCAAGCAATGCGGCAGCATTTGCAGGCCAGTTATGAGTTTTGGAAGAGAAAGAATGGAAGAGGCATTTTTTTTTTCAATTAGTAAGCAAGATAAAGATTTGAGTGAATGATATAAAGTTATGGAGAGGAAAGTATAGGACAGGTCAGACAGACAAACACAGAAAGAAATCAAGTCAGTTACTTTGTTAAATGCAAAATGGCAAGTATCATTTACATAAATAACAACAGTCAATACAAAAATCACTAGTCATCGTTCAAACTAACATTATATGCAAGTGGGTTACTTACCAATTGAAGGTGGAAACCTTTTTCATTAACAGTTAAATCATTGTTTCTAGCTGTGGATTAGCCCTTACAAACTGATAAATCTGACAAATTGTCTTACATTAACAAGCCAATCAACTAAGGAGAATAAAACAATAAAAAGTTACTATCTAGATGTGTCTGCTGTCCCACAATACTGCATTATGTTGTAGTAACAACATTTTCTAACGAAATCTTGTTGAGAAAGACAAGACCCATGCAGACAGAATACTACAGATATTATAAAGAAATAACTAATGACTCTGATTACCATTCATCACTAAGTTTGAAGGGATACTTACCTTGACACTCAAAGCAGAAATGTCACCTAAAAGAAAAGAAAAGAAATGACTAGTATTTTGTACACATTTGTTGACCCGTGAACATGAATATAAATTACCTTGAAATGAAGATGCTGTTGGCCACCCTTAACAGCAGGAAGGCAACCGTGGAACACGACGAAATCTAATAAGTAAAATAGATAAATGATCCACTCATAAATGTTAAAAAAGAGAATATCACATACTGTATTTAATATGCGGATATAGATTGTTATTCTAAATCTATTGTAAATGTCAAACTAAAGTAAAATAAATAAATAAAGAAATAAAACGTACCACAAAGGATGCAATGACCTGGCAAGATTTTACAGACATAGATTTAAGTAAAATAAACAGAGAGAAAAATAAAAAATAACATGATTCACTTTTATATGAGTCAAATGGGCTATTACATATTGGGCTACGTATATATTTATAAACATGTACAGAAGAACTTCAAAATATAACATTTTATATTTGTGTCTAATCAGAATCTTATGAATAAATGTGAAATTGATGTACCAGATGATAGCCAAATTGGTGTAACATTTATGTACCTGAAACGTTACCAGATGGCAACAAATTAAGTTGAATGTGAAAAGAAAAACAAAAACATTAGACTAAAATTAATGTCCATGTTCTTCGTTTCTGCAATGTGCAAATCATTCTGCTGTTATGCAAATTAGGTCTGATCTAGTGAAGGTATTGATACCCAATAGCAAACACTCAGAATCTGTCAGGCTGTCAATGAAATACTTACACAGCAGCAATGACCTGGTTCACTCAAGAAAAAGGAAGAAATAGGTCAGATAATAAAAAGGTATGGATGGATGAACATTTTAACCTTTAAAAATCCTTTACACGACATGTGTGTGTTACTTGCAACTTTCCACTTTAATAACTTCATAAAGTGTCACATTAAATCAGAAAAACAGGTCCAGACGACCACCATTTCATTAACTTTAGGTGGATCTGGCAACACGGAGGCTGCACCCACGCTAACAAGCCCTGTTCACTGCGCTAGCTTCTCGCAGAATCGTGAATTGCATGCAAACACTCATATGATGTGGTTTAAAAACGGCTATTTAATCATTCAGAATGTAAAAAAAAAAAAAAAAAGGCCGAGGCCTGGACTTCGATGACATCATAGCTAGTGGCCGTAGCCAGAGGCCGTGGCCGTAGCTATGATGTCATCGAAGTCCAGGCCTCGGCCCTAATGTGTTATATTCCTAACGTTAAGTAAACTGCGGTCCATATTTCATAAACAGGAATAAGAATCCCAATTTCATATCAATATAACGAATACTGAGAGGATATAAGTGAAGGTTCTTATCAAAACGAACACATTAGACGGAAGACAAGAGACCGTTAACGTTGACACAATCGCCTCACGAAGGTTATTACTCCTCACACATTACTATCGTAATGCTTAATGGAAATTAACTAGTATTCGTGTTTCAGCAGTTATAAACATATATAATCACATACTTTTAACTGCATCCCACTCGTTGACACATTTTAATTCCCTTATTCTCTTACTCACCTGAATCAAAACAAACAGTCGGACCGGAAGAATCCAGAATGACAGTTGAGCAAAATTCAGCGATCTCATTTGTTATGCAACATTTAACGATCTCATTGGCCAACCGTTATATTCGTTAAAACACCAAAAATACCAGAACCTTTATAAAACAAATAATTAACAACATAATGGAGTAAATAATCAAAATTAATTTAATCCATCACCAATAAAAAATAAATTGTATTTATAAAAAAAAAAAAAAGCTTCAAAATTATGGCAGCTAATTAGCTGTGCACAATTCCTTTTTAACCCCTAAATATGTAACTAATATATTAGGAGGGACCAAATTATACTTTGATTATACAAAAAATTATACAATATGGTGAATTGATATAATGTGATGTACAACAGTTGATAAAGCCAAACCGTTGGTTATGATTTACTAGCGTAGTCCTCAGATCACTGAAAAGGGCTAAGGGCAGACTGGAGTTGTAGCAGGTCAATCTTTCAGGCTTTCTGACAATTACAATTTTTCCTGTTATGCAATGAAGTGAAAGTTCTGTGTTTAACCCATCCAAGTTAGGGCACACACATTAAGAAAGCTCTGGATATAACCTTATTACAGCCATTTGACCAAAAACCCATAGTACTCGTTTCTGAGTTTTGGATTAATTAATAATAAAGACATCAATATAATAAAACATAACATAACTTTAATTTAAATTAACAGCATAACAAATTAGAACATGTGTGAACATTTATAGGGTATAATTAAGACATCAATATAATAAAACATAACATAACTTTAATTTAAATGAACAGTGTAACAAATTAGAACATTTATGAACATTTAAAGGGTTAGGTCGATATTTCACACTTAAAGGGTTAGTTCACCCAAAAATGAAAATTCTGTCAGTCACCCTCATGTTGTTCCAAACCTCTATGTGTTTTTTGTTCTGCTGAACACAAAGGAAGATATTTGGAAGAATGTTTTAATCAAACAGATCTCATTCCCCATTGACTACCATAGTATGTATTTTTTCCTACTATGGTAGTCAATGGGGAATGAGATCTGTTTGATTAAAACATTCTTCCAAATATCTTACTTTGTGACACAGAGGTTTGACAACGAGTGTGAGTAAATACTGACAGAATTTTCATTTTTGGGTGAACTAACCCTTTAAAGCCCTGTTTTAAGATATTTTCTGATGAAATGGAACAGTCGAGATTAAAATTTGGACAAAGCAGCTGTCCTGAGAATTTTCGGTGTCTGTGGTCACACACACCCCCCCCCACAATGGTTGTCATGGGGGGGGGGGCGCTTAATACAGAAGCCTAAAATTCTTGGGACAGCAGCATTTGTCCAAATTTCATTTCAATCTTTACCATTCCATTTCACCATAAACGATCTTAAAACATGGCTTTAAGTGTAAAATATTGAACTAACCCTTTAACATCAGTGTTTTAACACTAACACACACACATCTGTGGACACAGAGGTAAGCTGGTGTCAATTCCAGTGCTACTGTCTCTCCTGTCCACACACTGGGGGAGGGGAAAATAGAGAAAGAGAGAGAGACAATAGAAAAGGTGAAAATTAGAGAAAAAACAAAACCATTGGTCAAAAGGTTACTGTCCTGCATCATGTGCCTTGGTGATATATTTTGATTCGCTGATTGGACTGGTGCCAAGTTTAAGACCACTGTCCTCAACCCTACTTGACCATTCTTCAACAACTAGGCCTACAAGTCAGGTGAGACCCTTTTTACTTCAACAAACTTTTTCCACTTGGGCTAATTCAAATTAAATTCAGGACTGTTATGAAGTTAAGGTGAAATGACAGTATAATAAAATATTTTCTGACAGGATTTTGTCTCAGAGTAGGGGTTTTGACTGAAAAATGTATTTTCTGAAGTAATTTTTCCACTTAATTCGAATAAAATTCATGATTTTTATGAAGTTAAGCTGAAATGACAGTATAAGAAAATATTTTCTGACAGGATTTTGTCTCAGAGTAGGGGTTCTGACTGAAAAATGTATTTTCTGAAGTAATTTTTCCACTTAATTCGAATAAAATTCATGATTTTTATGAAGTTAAGCTGAAATGACAGTATAAGAAAATATTTTCTGACAGGATTTTGTCTCAGAGTAGGGGTTCTGACTGAAAAATGTATTTTCTGAAGTAATTTTTCCACTTAATTCGAATAAAATTCATGATTTTTATGAAGTTAAGCTGAAATGACAGTATAAGAAAATATTTTCTGACAGGATTTTGTCTCAGAGTAGGGGTTCTGACTGAAAAATGTATTTTCTGAAGTAATTTTTCCACTTAATTCGAATAAAATTCATGATTTTTATGAAGTTAAGCTGAAATGACAGTATAAGAAAATATTTTCTGACAGGATTTTGTCTCAGAGTAGGGGTTCTGACTGAAAAATGTATTTTCTGAAGTAATTTTTCCACTTAATTCGAATAAAATTCATGATTTTTATGAAGTTAAGCTGAAATGACAGTATAAGAAAATATTTTCTGACAGGATTTTGTCTCAGAGTAGGGGTTCTGACTGAAAAATGTATTTTCTGAAGTAACTTTTCCACTTAATTCGAATAAAATTCATGATTTTTATGAAGTTAAGCTGAAATGACAGTATAAGAAAATATTTTCTGACAGGATTTTGTCTCAGAGTAGGGGTTCTGACTGAAAAATGTATTTTCTGAAGTAATTTTTCCACTTAATTCGAATAAAATTCATGATTTTTATGAAGTTAAGCTGAAATGACAGTATAAGAAAATATTTTCTGACAGGATTTTGTCTCAGAGTAGGGGTTCTGACTGAAAAATGTATTTTCTGAAGTAACTTTTCCACTTAATTCGAATAAAATTCATGATTTTTATGAAGTTAAGCTGAAATGACAGTATAAGAAAATATTTTCTGACAGGATTTTGTCTCAGAGTAGGGGTTCTGACTGAAAAATGTATTTTCTGAAGTAACTTTTCCACTTAATTCGAATAAAATTCATGATTTTTATGAAGTTAAGCTGAAATGACAGTATAAGAAAATATTTTCTGACAGGATTTATCAATTTTTTGGTGCTAACGTACTTAACTCAAACCCTGGTCAGAGTTTAACTCACCGTAATAAATGATGGAAAAGTGGAGTGATGTGTGCACCTGAGACTCGTTCGATTTGCTGTATGTTTACATGCGTGTGAGCGGCCAACATGGCCGCCACGCCAGTAATGACGTCACGACGCCCAAGCCCTATAGGAAAATTCAACTGCAGTAGCCACTATTCAACCTGAAGAGGGCAGCACACAAGTGTTTACAGCATTGTAGAATTACAACACTTTATATGTTAAATGTTAAAAGTTAATTAAAAAATATAAAATTTCCACTTATTTCAAATTAAATTCATGATTTTTATTGTTATATTATGACGGGATTTGATTTCAGAGGAAGGGTTCCGACTCAAATAAGTGGATAAATTACTTCAGAAATACATTTTTCAAATTAAATTAATGTTTTTTTTTTTTTTTTTTTATGAGAGAGGATAAATTATTGTAAAAGTAAATAATAGTTGCCAGAGTTTTTACATGTACCTTTCTCTGTCTTCTCTTCAGCATGGCAACTCCGACTCCGACTCCATCTCCATCTCCATTTCTGCGGTGCAAGTGTATTGCAACTAAAATTAATCACCGAACCCTGAGCTATAAAAAGGGACCAAAAATTGAAATAGCCAGATTCAAAACTGAATGTTTGAGTGCATTGACCGATGGCTCACAAACATACTTAAATAAAAAAGAGGGATTTACCCCAGAATTTGAGGAGGGGGTTAGCTATGTCCTCCAAAAATACACCCTGTCCAATACATATGGGCAGATTTATTTGTTTGTTGGCCCTGGCACATTGAAATTTAAAACGGTCCCAATGGACATCCCAGAGGAGGCAAGTGATCAAGCCAAACTTGCCCTGTGTCCTGCTTCACCAATGGTGAGTGGTGAAGAGGAGGACATTTATTCACGGGGTGGATACCTCAGCCTCAAGGGGAAGATCATAGAAGTGAGTACATTTTCTATCTGTCTAATACATTTTGCAGTATATAATATAATTGACTAACTTGACATCATTACGTCCTCATCATTCAGTTACCTTAAGTTATTAAGTTGCCTAAAACAGGAAATTGTAAAAAAAAAAAAAAAATTGTAAATAAATAACAGTGATAAAGTGATAATCACCGTGTTCTGCAATACCTGTGCCAAATTCAATTATATTGTTAATTTTGTATGTGAGCTGAATAGTCTCAAAAACATACTAAATCAATTACAACACTGTATTATATTAATTTTGAAATAGTTTGTGCACCTAATGGGTGGTTCAAAGTTGTCAAAATGTTGTCAAAGTTGTGAAAGTCAACATAAATTAAAAGGACAAACCAGTCGAGTAAGACTGTTGACACCATACACCCTCAGATTTTCACCATATATTTCCATCTGACTGACTTTATCTGTCACTATGGCACTGTGATTTAAAGGGTTAGTTCACCCAAAAATGAAAATTCTGTCAGTATTTACTCACCGTCATGTTGTTGCAAACCTCTATGTGTTTATTTGTTCTGCTGAACACAAAGGAAGATATTTGGAAGAATGTTTTAATCAAATCCCGTTGACTACCATAGTAGGAAAAAATACATACTATGGTAGTCTGTGATTAAAACATTCTTCCAAATATCTTCCTTTGTGTTCAGCAGAACAAATAAACACATAGAGGTTTGGAACAACTTAAGGGTGAGTAAACGATGATAGAATTTTTATTTTTGGGTGAACTATCCCTTTAAACACATGTTCAGGAAACCTCAACACTAAAAACTTTGGATTTTTCCCATATTTGGAAAACAAATCATGTAAATCATATAATTAAAATAGAAATTCAATGTTGAGGAACTCCAGGAATTTAACTGAGAAACAGAACTGTATTATAATCACTTATGATTTTCTCACTTTAATATTTCCAGTTGCGTGGCGTGAGGATGACCAGGACAAATGTCCCCATTCTGGACATGCGGCTCCAGTCTGGAGGCAAGTCCTTTGACGTGTCGCTGTGGAGAGACGAGGCGCTGACGGACCTCTGCGTGGGTGACGAGGTGGTGCTCACACACCTTCGCCCCTGCATTTTTAAGAATGGCCAGGGGAAATTCCACTCCTCAGCCTACACGTCTGTGCAGGTACATAATGCACAACTGCTGCCATAGTTTACACTGAAAAATAGGAAACGTTTTTGGAGATGTAAACCTACATTTCAATTAAAAAATATCACATGAACGAAAGCAACAAAAGCAAACTGTTCAGAATATCCGAATGACTGTAATCTGATAATAGGCTAGAATTGCAAGTGTGTTTTCTAATACAACAGGTCAATAAACAAGAATTTAATATACAGAAAATCAAAATTGTACAAAAAGAAATACTTACATTGAGGTGTTTTTAGTACTAATACACTGACATTTCCCACATTGATTTCTTTCCACAGATACCTGAGGCCCAGGTTGAGGAAACTGAGGCAGAAATCATTGGTGTCACTGACGTAAACGAGACCTGCCACTTCCTCAGCAGTACATCGGAAGTGTTCATTATACCATCAACGGTCTTTCCTGGCAACCCAGATGACCTGATAACAAGATTACCCATGAAACTTGTGCTGAAGCACATTAATAGACGGGTCTTGCAGATCCGCGAGAGGGAGAGCTCAGAATAGCCTGCTCCCTCAACCATTTTTCTAAATTTATTTAAAGTGTTTGTGTTCTGGGGAAAATTATTTAATTGTTATTGTTTAGTTTAGTTTAGTTTATTGTTCTGTAGTTTGTTCGAAAATAAAATATAATTTAACGTTTCAGTGTTGTCTTGTCTATCATCCGTATATTTTTGACAATAATGCATACCCTCTAATTATCTGCAGAATAGTAACACTGTTTTGCTTACCTGTTGTGATACAATATAATGATCGAGAAATTCGTGGACCTTTGTCACCCATTTGAATGCAACACTGTGGGAGAATTGAAACAAAAAAGTTAAAATCTTACAACAAGTGTGAAATTACACAAATATAATGCAAAATACATTAATTGAGATCTATCAACAAAGTCATACATTTGTCATACATGTAACAGAATGTAGTCCCTGTCAAATATTAATCCTATCCTGATTGTAAAAAAGTGAAGCTTGCACTTTTAATCACATTGTGATCCAGTGTTTCCCGACTCAGGACAACATGGTAACAGGTATGAAATTAAAATCCCCTCAGGTTCCCTCAAGAGTTTTAGAATCGTGTTTTTTCAATTTAGGAGTAAAATTACATACATGTTTAATAAAATTGCATAAATTACACAGACCCATACCAAAAACACGAGTTTTAAAAGCACCGGTTGATTCTCAATGACTCACTCAATAAAAGTGAATTGCTGCCACCTAGTGGCGGTTTTAAAATAACATTTAAATTTTGTTAAATTGGTTTTTATTCAGACATCAAATAGTCTTGAAATAATTACAGGTTTCAGGATAGATTTCAAATAACATTTAAATTTTAAGTTAAATTTGAAATTATTTCAAAAGTAAAGTATTAAACATTTCATGTTTAAATCGAAGCATGAAAAAAGTTCTTTACTTATTAAGTCATTACTCATTCCGTGTGAGCTGCATTAAATAATGCTATTTCAGATGCTGTATAAGTGTTTTTCCTTAGCATTGCACATTTTAATTTCTACACTTATTTCATCCGCTCTATTGTGTCTTTTTATTGTAATTCAATTTATTGTCGTTTCTTCGTAACTTCATAAAACAAATCATGAATTTAATTCGGAAAATAAAAATGTTCTTTCAGAGCCAATCTCAGACCAAATCCTGTATTTGGTTTAATTAATTAATTAAATGTAAGAATTCACACATCTAGCAGACAGCATTCCCCAAAAGATTGAAGCTATTTTCAAAACAACGTTTTAACTTGTAAGTGAAAAGCATCATTCATTATTGTCGAACATTGTTCGTGATAAAATTATTAAAAGTCATTACAATCATATAGTAAACGTTTTTTGTGTGTCGCACAGTCAAGAACCGTTTATGAAGTAGTTAATTGCTTTTATGCATAAGAAAATCAAGACATTATCATTTTAGTAGCATGAAAAACAAAATTATAAATCAAAATCTTTCTTACATCGTATCTGCACTTTCCCACGACAGAATTCGCAATCTGACTGAGGTGTTGAACTCCCGCGAATTAGCATTACCTTTCTTCATCGGTAACTAATCTATACTAACCTGATTGCATTATGAGCTCAGTAGAGACTTCTGTGATTGGTGGTAATGCTAAACGCTGAAAAAAGTAATCTTGCATGTCACGTGAGCATCCTTAACTGTAATGACGCAACACTTTTTTTCTTCACATTTCACCTCAATAGTGCAGAGTCATGATAGATTAATTTTGATTGTGTTGGAGATATTGTTTAACCATGTCCAATATGCCGTTTTGTCCATTTTAGAGGTAGCAAATGTGTCTCAAAATGTAGCAACTTAATTTCCTCATTACCTTCACCTGGTTACTGTGACAACGCGCGTCCATCCATTCCCCACATAAGCTGTGTAATTTCCTTATTATTACTAGTTGTTGCTATAGACCTTATTATGCACCAGAGAAACATGGGCGCCGTCTTCTTTAGAATATTGTCTTTGAACTTCCGTTTTTGCGGTCGCTCTGTATATTTCTATGGCAAGGTTGTCAAGGAGTAATTAGCTGGTGAAGTGGATTTACTTATTGTAGAGTTAACAAAAGTTATCATGAGCATTGTAATGTTTATCATAAGCATTGTAAAGAAGATTTCTTAACAAGTGTCGACCGGGATTTTTTTTTATGAGCAGTTCATTCATACCATGTATGCAAGAGGAAGTCAAAAGACAGATTAGCGCTAAAAAGGGGCGGGGCTACATAAGGTCTATAAAAGTTAAAATGAACATTTTAAAATATAAAATATAATCACTGATAAAATAAAATCTATCTATCTATCTATCTATCTATCTATCTATCTATCTATCTATCTATCTATCTATCTATCTATCTATCTATCTTTAAACTAAGTTAAACTTAATTTAAACTTTAGACTAATTTAAACTTCAAACTACTTTAAACTTCTTCAAACTTTCTGTTCCAAACTTTCACAAGCCAACTTAAAGTTTGTCTCGACGAACTTTTTAATCTAGTTAATACCTATACTTCTAGGCTATGTCCCAAAATACTATAGTATTCCTATAGGATTAACGTTACTATAATAGTTTGTCCTAAAATACTACAAGATTCCTTTAGTTGTTTTTCATAAGGGATGTTATTAGCGTTATCAGCTGAAGGTTATCAGACTGCAGTCTGTGAGAATTCGGATAACTGTCAGCAAAGTCCCTCTGCAACTTCGTAGCGACTACTTTGATCACCGTTTTACAAAAGGATTAATAGTTTGGAGTGAAGCATACGTACAATTGGTAAGTGACATGGTTTTATGGACTTATAGTAACTTATACGCAAGTTGATTGAGTTACAGGCTTGTGTTGCCGGTAGCTTCCGCGATGTCTTACCTGAAGATTCAACCAGATATAGTCTGGAAACGACACCTCCGGCCATTTGGTTGGGTCATTGGCCCAGTTTTTAATTAAATAAGGGCAATCATAACCTATTACAGTTAAATTTGCAATGTATCGTTGCCGGTCGGCAGGCATAAATGACTCGCAATATGACATTTTTGTCATTCAAATACATAGGATGGTCGCGCTGCTTTCCCCCACGCCGACCACGCCCCCCAACTATGACGCGTTGCCGACTGTATCTATTCATAAAATATTATAAAATATTATAAAATTAATAATAATATATACGTAATAATATTATATAATATAAACAAACATTATTGTTTTGGGAGTTATATAATTAGACGTTAAGGTTATTATTTTTTTTTAAAATAAATAGTTATAACACAGTTAACTATTCTTTTTAAGGTTTGTGTTTTACGTTATATTTATAGAATGTCAGCCTTTTATTAAGACTCTAGTTTAACTTCTTGGACGTTTGTATGACCCTGACATCCATTTATCTTTCTTAATTCTCCACAAATGACAAATTTTAAAAATAAAATTAATAATACTAATACTACAAAAAACGATTTTTTTTCTTCTGTCAAATCAACTTAAATTATGTGGTTCAGATAACATCATATTTTGAGTTTCTGATTATTAAATCAATCTCCTTCATTGAATTAACTCAATTTTTCAATTTCAATGAACTTTTTTTTTTGAAGACAACCATGTTACTTAATTTTTTTTAAGTTAAACCACCAATATATTTTTTACAGTGTAATAACAAGACTAAATATTATTTCTATAATTATTATTACAGAACTTGAAATATTATTCATAATAGAAGAGATACACTCAAGGTAGAGACAGAAATTATTGAAACGTGTATATATTTTATTACAAAAATGATGTCGTTATTATAAGTGTTACAGCTTTTTCACTTCAGACAACATAATCTGGTGCTGTATTGAGAATATAAAACATGAGTTTAATTAGTGTAGGACTAATTGCAACAATCATGCATATTTAAATCCAATTTTATTATCCATTGTGTATTTTTATTATCCATTTTGTATAAAAATATTGTGTATTTAATTAGGCACTTTATAATATAACATAAGAACAGTCAGCTGCATTTTTATCTCATTGCATTTATCTCATTGAATATACAATGAAAGACATCACATTATGAAACTAAATTGGGTTCTGAACAGCGTTTCAGTGCGAGACCCATGGATCCAGTTGCATAAACCTAATGCCGTTAAGACTTAAGAACTAGTCTGCAACAAGTAATTAGTTTGGGCTAATAAGTCTTACTTTTCAGATACAAATCAGACCAATCTACCTCTGTATATAACTGGCTTGAAAAATGTATAAACAAATAGATGACGAACTTATAAGACTAGTCTAAGCAGTTGATGCAAGCATCCTCAGCTCTGTGTTCACAATCTACAGAGAGACTTCTCTTCTTGTAAAGGAAGCGACACCATTGGTTTCATGCTCCTCCTGGAAATCTTTTTCTTCACACACGCCTTTCTCCTGCAGGGAATGAAAAAAACAAACAAATACTCTTCAGAAAAGACAGATCAGAAACTATGAGACCAAACTTCTTTTTGTCCAATTAGAAATCACATGAGACACTAAAAACAAACCTAATTATAAACCCCTTTTTATTTTCAAATAACTTAAGTCCTTGAAAAGGCCAAAACCATTAATCACATGAGCCTTTGAGTAGATGGGCCTATAGCAATACACTTCTGACGGTCGCACAAGCTCAAATGCCTCCTCACCAATCACGGAGGAGCATAAAGCATTCTGGGAACCGACAAAGTAGACTTTATTGATTTGTCTTTCTTTGTCGTTCACAATAGAGCGTTTTCATCCCAGCTAACGGGGTTATATATAGCGTTCAGGACCCTTATCTTATTGGAGCAACAGTCCAAACATGGGGTACAATTTGTTTAAGCTCCACAATGGGGGGCGATTTCATTTGAAAGGCCGTTTTGAAACACACACATATGACAACACCCATCAAAAACACACAGATGTGTGGTTAAAAACCTTGATTAACGCTTTCAGACGTCAGAAACATAAATAACATCCTTGACCATATCTCTTTCTTTCTCCTCATTCATCTCTTTGGTCTTCTCGGCTTCCAACATGTGGAAGAACTCGGTCTCTGCGCGGGCCACCAGCTCCTCGGTGCTCTCCTCCCCATCCGCCTCTTTGCCCTCGTCCTCTCGGCTCTGCTCGGAGCGGCTGCGTTCCTTCAGACGCATCTCTCTGTGCCGAGCTTCCAGAATCTTCTCCCGCTTGGTCTCGCGCTCAAACATCTGGAAAAATCAAGGATACACCCCAAAAGTCCAGTCAATGACAGATGGATGTACAGTAAATACAACATTATTTTGACACTCATTTTTTCTTTCCTCTAGGATAATTATTGAAAATGCTTTAAAAAAAAAAAAAAAGGGGAATCATTCTAGTTTCTTTGTATGACAGATTTTGGTTACACTTTATTTTAAGATGTCATTGTTGCAATGCAATTATACATTTAAGTATTGAGTAATATTAATTAACAACATGTACTTACTATAGGGTTATGGTAGGATTAGGATTTGGTTGAGGGTTAGTGGCATGTAATTATGAATAATTTACTATTATTTAAGCTTTAAACTTTTACAATCTCTACAATGTAGGCTAATGTCTGTATAATTAATGAATGTCAACATTTGCTATTTCATTTTAGGATTAAAGGGATACTCCACTTTTTTTGGAAATAGGCTCATTTTACAACTCCCCCAAAGTTAAACAGTTGAGTTTTACCGTTTTCAAATCCATTCAGCCGATTTTCTGATATTTAGAAGAATATCAGTAACCAGATAGTTTCTGGTCTCATTGACTTCCATAGTAGGAAAAAAAATATATACTATGGAAGTCAATGAGACCAGAAACTGTCTGTTTACTGATATTCTTCTAAATATCAGAAAATCGTCTGAATACATCTGAAAACGGTAAAACTCAACTGTTTAACTCTGGGGGAGAGGTAAAATGAGCCTATTTCCAAAAAAAAAGTGGAGTATCCCTTTAAAAGTTGTATCTGTTAACATTAGAAGAGTTCAGATGCAAAAGCCTCTAAGTGCCATTTGGAATTTTCTTCTAGAATGGTCATTTTTATCAAGCTTGTATATTTAAGTTCAGTAATTTCACTTAAATTGCAATGAGGTTTACCTATTAATTGTCATTTAAGTTAAATTACTGAACTTGAATATATAAGCTTGATAAAAATGACCATTCTAGAAGAAAATTCCAAATGGCACTTAGAGGCTTTTGCATCTGAACTCTTCATTAGTTAATGCACTGTGAAGTAACACGATCATGAACATTTTGTATGTGTAATGATGCTTTGCCATCACTTAAGTAATGATGCAATACAACATTACTTTACAGTATTTTTTGCTCAAGTGAATGCAGCCTTTGTGTTTGTGTCTCACCTCTGAGACCAGGGCTTTCTCGTTCTTCTGCAGTGTGCACAGGCCTGATGAAATCTCCAGCAGTGTGGTGGTTCCCAGCTGAGAGCCACAGCCCAGGTAACGGCCGTTATCTTGAACACGGATGCTGTACAGGGCTTCATCACAAACCTGTGAGAGAGAAAAAAAATATTTCCTCAAACAGATAACGCTGAAATGTTGAACTGCGAGATGGTTTCAGTACAAGGAGACATTAAGCACCAACTTTGAGGCTGAGAGTGGGGCCGTTCTGTTTAAACAAGATGTCCCACACGTCCAGGGTGCCGTCCATCTTTACTGTAAAGAAGACTGAGGGTCTGACCGGACTCCAACAGCCATCTAACAGATGGGCCATGTGATACCTGGGGAAATAATCGATTAGAAATACTGGCACCTGTGCAAGTTTTACCAAACATCTACACTACTAATTAAGGATCGGCAAGATTATTATTATTCTTTTTATATTTTTGAAAGAAAGCTCACCAAGGCTGCATTTATTTGATAAAAATACAGTAAAAACAACAGGGTTATTACTATAATTAAACCTAAAACCATAAGATGTTAACTGAAATAATAATTACTATATATATATATATATATATATATATATTTTTTTTTTTTTAAATAAACATGACAAAGACAAAAAAAAATACTAAAACTTGCACTGAAATTAAAATGAAAATGGAAAATATAAACATAAAATCTAATTCAAAATAATAAAAAACTACCAGTATCTCAATGACACTAAAATAACACTGAAAAACAATCATTTTGTGAAATATTATTTATTACAATTTAAAATAACTGTTTTCTAACCCCATTCCTTTGATGTCAAAGCTTCAGTCACATGATCCTTCAGAAATTACTCTAAAAGGCTGATTTGGCTTTTGTCTTGCTTAGTTGGGGACATTTAATATTCAACAATATTACTGATCTGTGTTGTATTATTTTCATGATATCACTGTGAAGCTGCTTTGATACAATCTGTATTGTAAAAAGTGCTATATAAATAAAGGTGACTTGACTTGATGCTCAATAAACATTTCTTATTATTCTCAATGTTGAAAACAGTTGTGCTGCTGCTTAATATTTTTTGTGGAAATTGTGATATTATAATTATAAGTGTTTTCAGAATTATTTGCTGAATTGAAAGTTCAAAAGAACAGTATTAATTTCAAATGAAACTCTTCTAGAACAATGTAAAAGACTTTACTGTTGCTTTTTATCAAATTGAATGTGTTGTTGCTAAAGAGAAATATTAACTGACCCCAGACTGGTAGTGTACACAAATGTACAGAGAATTACTTTTGTAATGCTGTATTTGAACAATGAAACATAAGTTACTTGGTCCACATAATGGAGGACTCCTTGATGTCCTCTGACCAGATGCGTGCGGTCCAGTCAGCCACGGTCAGGAAGTTCTTAGGAAAAAACGGGTTCCTCTGCAGGGCGTAAATGGGACCATGGTGTCCGCTGTATGTGCATACAATCTTCTCAGCTGGGGTTTTTGCTTTGCGATTGCATGAAACCACAAGACCCTGCTCTGTGCCCACCATGAACTTAGTAGGCTTGTGTAATCAAAAACAAAAGTATTTTTAAGTTCTCAACATCTGTTTCCACGAAGTTTCTTCTAGCACTAAACCAAAAAACAACAAAAACAGAACTGGTCTTACCATAGTGGTCTCAAACTCCAGTGAGATTGCACCAAGGGCATTATCAAGGTCCCACTTCTTACTGGGGTCCAGCACCAGACTCTCAGTGGGCTCACTCAGCTTACGAATGTCCCACCACAGCACCTGGTGTCAGATGCATATTTTGAGGACTGCAATGCAAGCCTCAATGAAATATTGTGAGGTTTATTTCTTTACTTTTAGACTTATGTGTCATTGCACACAGACCTGACCATCTGTAGAAGCTGAGAAGATGTCCATGCCTGTCTTCGACTGAAGCCAGATGACTTTGTAGACAGGATCTCTATGGCTGTGTTCGATGGTGGACATCTCTACTGGCTGGCTGCCTTTGCGCGTGTCCCAGTACGCTGGTAATGGGGTAAACAACACGCTGGTATTTGCATAATTTTACAAAAACAAACAAGGACATTTGTTTCCATTACTCATTTCAACTATGCATTCAATGCCAAAGGCAATTAGCTCAGCCATTAGACTTTACAAAAGAGACACGTCTATCAAGCACTATTCAGACAAGGTCAAAGGAACTTTTTTTTCCATAAACCATAATTTATTGATGGTTTTAATTTATTAAATGCCCAGAGTGACTGAGATCAATCTAATTAAGCCACTGAAAGAGTTCAGATGGTCATAAGGGTTTTAGTAGCTGGAATATAAAATGATTAATTGTGAATTCAAAGAGATGCTCAGGCGATGAAACCTACCAATTTGTCCATTGTAGCCTCCCCCAACGAGAATGTGTGAATCTTTTGGGTTGTACTCCAGACAAACAAGTGGACATACAGGTTTCAGGGTCATCTCAGGTTTATTGTGATTTTCTGTAGGTGAAAAGATGTTTTATATATATATATATATATATATATATATATATATATATATATATATATATATATATATATTGTTTTTTCTAAGTGTGGCGACTCATTTAGCTGTTTTTGCTTTATGGCATACCAATGTCCCATATGTAGGAGTCGAAGCTCATGTTATTGGGTGCTTTCTGAAACTCCAGGGAAGAGTAGGCGACAGCAAGTTTATGGTTACCATCGGGGTGCCAGGATAAACTTGTGGCTGTGCGCTTCACTTCATTTGGGTCTCTAGAAAAATGCACAGATACCCAATTTATTAAGTACTATATCTCAAAAGTAAAACAGTAAGTCTTTTAAGTTTTGTTTTTTGGTATGTTTTAGCTTATCTCAAGGGCATCCAAGATGTAGGTGTCTTTTTCTTCCGCAGTAGTTTCAATTTTGATATTTTTAGGTCAAACCGTTCTTGTCTGTCAGTTATATAATGGAGGTCTATGGTCACCACCTCAAAGAGCATGCACAGAGAAGTCTAAATGAAACATGATTTAATGACTCGTAAATGTATGTACACATTGATGGCCCAAGACACGAAACGAGCGGTTTGTGTGAGAAAACGAACAGTATTTATATAGTTTTTACCTCTTGTATCCACAGCCACGTTCAAGTGATCTGAGGGCGCGGGTGCTTTGTGGCTGTGGTTGCAAGAGGTAAAAACGATATAAATACTGTTCGTTTTCTCACACAAACCACTCGTTTCGTGTCATCAATGTGTACTTACATTAATGAGTCATTAAATCATGTTTAATTTGGACTTCTATGTGCATGCTCTTTGAGATGGTGACCATAGACCTGCATTATATAACTGACAGACAAGAACGGTTTGGCCTAAAAATATCAAAATTGAAACTACTGCGAAAACAAAGACACCTACATCTTGGATGCGCTTGAGGTAAGATAAAACATACCAAAAATTTACTTCAAAGTGAACTATCCCTTTAACGTGCGAGAACCAATAAAGTTCATTCTTGTGTTAAGCAGCACGTTTGGGCCTCAAAGTGAACTATCCCTTTAAACAAGCATGCTTGATCTTCTGTTTACCACAAATAATGTGTGAGTTGGTGAATTTTTAAATGAAAATAAAAGCCTAAATTGTGTTTCTTCAGAAGATTTGGACTAAACAGCTCAATTCATATAGTATATTTATAAGATGAACTTTTTGAAGCATCAAAGTCGTAGTTGCGTAGCTGTCAATGGAAGGACAGAAAGGTCTCAGATTTAATCAAAAAGATATGCATTTGTGTTCCAAAGATGAACGAAACATGAGGGTGAGTAAGATTTTTTTGAGGTGAACTATACCTTTAAGAAACATTTCTATTAATATATAAATGTTTAAACGAACACAATATTTACCCAAAAATGCCTAAAAATCTGTTGAAAAGAGAAAATGTTTTATTCATTCAAGTGACCTGGCTGATATTGCTCTTCTCACTACAGGTGAGTGTGCTCACCTGAAGACATTGATCGTCTTGGCTGATGGCTCTTCCTCTGATTCCTCCACCACCTCTTCCTCAACCTCATCAACAAAAAAGTCCTGGTAGATGTCAGTGGCGTTGTTCTGCTTGCTACAGTGTTCCATGAGCTGCAATGTGTTTTAATAAAGAAGTCAAAAAACATGTCTTCTTCTGAGAGGAAACTCACAATACAACCCAGCATATCATTTCTCATCTCAAATATAATACTTCATGGCACTTACACCAGCAATCTGCATAATCGTGTTCTGATAGTGTTCGTCCTTCTCCACTTTCTTCCTGTAGCGGATGGTCGCCTCCACGTCCTCTGGATTGAGATCTTTCGGCCACCCTCCTTCCACATGGTTTATTCCTCGTGACTCTGATTCAAAGCGCTCTGTGTTCACCTAGACAAGAATTTCAAACTAAGATGGAAACTAATTTGTAACTCTAATATTACATTTTATGGATGTACAGTTGTTTACAAAAGAGCTTTTTGTGTTCATGTGTTGCTGTTAAACTGGTCTCACCTCATGCTCTGACATTTCCTTTGCGCACTGCATGGTGGCATTACATGGATCTCTCACAGTGAAGTTTGCAGCGAGGGAAGGGTCAGGCAGAATGTCCACATGCAGCTCAGCCGGACGGTCTGAAAAGTTACACTGACGGCCAAACTCACTGCGCTTTTTTGTGTACACGTACACAATCTCCATTTTAGCTAAAGGTAAGTAAAGTTACAAGAGGTTCATGATCAAATGCACAATTTTATACAAGTCGTGGGCTAACAAATATTGGGTAAATGTTTTGTGTTCACTAGTTAATTTGCAATCGTCCTGTGGGGTGACAAATTCATTTAAAAACAATACTACGGTAATATGTCTTACATTTTCTCAATTGATTTGAATAGTTTTATAGGAATTTTAGTATGTCACACCCACTTACTGATGACAAAACCAAGCTAGTGATTCCTTTTTAAAAATACAAATGTGTCATACATTTCCCCAATTATGTTTCTATAATTGTTATACATAAAGATTTAAGAGTTTTGGATTAAAATAGTTTTGGTGGAATTATATGTCACCCACTTACAGAAGAGAAACTCTGAAACTTTATGATGAAAACACTTAAATGTTTTACAGTGAAGTATTTTAGATTATAATACTAAATGGTCAGCAAAGATTATCTGCTTCCTAAACTAGACAAAAAAAATGTCGTAAAATAAACGATGAAATCTCATCAGCATAATTTATTATAGGAGCACTTCACCTCCCTTTCATTTGTTTCATACAAAAAAAAAAAAAAAACACAATTTTAAAAAAAGTTTTTTCTTGGGAACGTTAACTATCTAATGATACGTTAAAAAGAAAATCAATCGAACGTCCAACTAAAATGCTGATGACGTAGTTGACGTTACAGACAATTTTAAACGACCGTTCTATTAACGTTGCTAGAAGAACTTTAGAGAACCTTGCCAGAGTATGTTAGCCAAAGTTCTGAGAACGTCTCCTATCAGCTGTGTCACTGTTACTGTGTTAGGGAAGTCCAACAAAACACTAGCACAGATAGCCTATCCAGAGAATGTCTGGCCTATCATAAGGTCTAAAACTGTGTCAAAAGTTTTGGAAATACTTCCAGAACATTACAAGTATCAGACTATGACTATGATTCATTTAAAGATAAACTCTTTCAAAATAAGGCATAGGCTATATTTACCTGATTTTGAGACTCTTTCTGTGTTTCGATGGTTTTAGTGGTCCACTCTGGGTAGTTTACCGTATCCTAGCAGCGGCGGCGCAAGTGACGTCACGTTTGCATGCATACTTGTACTTTCTTTAATAGTGCTAAAATGGTATGGTACTAAATACTAATAGCAACTAATGCTACTTAGAATTGTGCACGTACATATATAAATGCGCTATTTTATATTGTTTCATTCGCATATGAGATTAACTACATTGTTGATTGTTTTACTTCAGGCTTTCTGCTCTTCTACTGCAGTTCGACAACAAGGCCACGAGAGCGCGCCATGTAACAACACACAGGGTTCAATGAGAAAAGCACCAATAAAACTCTTTTTCAGGAATAATGCGCAACATGAGAGTGGTTAAATAAACAGTTTCAGTCAATTTCATTAGAATACATTTATTTTTTTATGCAAAGGCATACTTGTGTCTAAATCTCAGCTCAGCTGCCTTCAGTCCAATAACAAATGGTTGGTTTCAAACGTCCGGTTAAAATGTGAATTCTGGCCTCCAAACGTTTACCATCATAAATCATCATATTTTCGCAACACCATAGCTGAAATCGTCAAAGCACACTGGCAGACATCGGGACATGAAAGAAATATATAATATAACCTATAGGCTAGTTAGCTACATAAACAGAGATTACCATAAGGTTAAACTTCACAGGACAAGATAGCCTATTATTATAAACGTCACATCGGGTCAAGTGTCATGTAATACAAGTTTTTAACACTTGTAAAAACGGTTTGATACTCTTGTACACTATCTACATATATATGTTTAGTCACATATTTAATTGTTTTGAGGTTTGCAAAGCCAAAAATATGCTTAAATGTGTCTGTTGTATGGAAAGTGACATTGAAAACCTGCCCTGCTATTTGCCAAGCCTTGTGCTGTATATAAATGCTATATACATTCCAAAATAAAAGTTTTCACTCAAATGTCTCGATTCAGTTCAAAATGGCTTTATTATATCCATGTTTCTGTCCTCTAAGTTAGACAGAAATCAAGCACCACCTCACTGTCTGCAACAGTGTCATTCATGCACCCAAAGTATTAAAATCAGTTGTATTAAAAACACTATATGCAATAAACAAGACGGAAGCCACCATCAATCTCAATCGAGGAAATGCTGTACAAGCATCTGTCCAAGTATCTAATTTTATCAAACAGTATATTGAGAGTGGCACACAAGAATGGAGCAAAGAAATGGAAATAATCACACAACATCTGTTACCATACAGGTTATTTACAGCTGGTGAACAGGTTAATTCAAAGCATATACACATTGCAGCATGGGAGAAAGTTGGCTCAGTGTGCTTTCTACAATTAAGATTTTAAGTTTCAGGTAAAATGACCTCTCATTTGGGCTTGCTGGAAATGAGGTGAAAGTCTCTCTTGATGTTAGAGACATCATTTGTGGTACAAAGTGACTGTTTGATCACTATAAAGTGATCATGTTGTACTTTAAAATGCCTCTACATGCATAAACCAAACAGAAAAGCTTTCATTCCCCCCTCTTTGTCCCATCCTTGCTAACACACAGTGGGAACTCATTAAGCAATAAGGGAATGAAAACAAAGGCTTTAGAGGCACTAAACATGCTTCCATTCTTGGCACATAAGACATTTAGAAAACAAAATATTCACTTCAAAAGAAGATAAAAGGCATTAGTATCTGTACAGTTAGCCATCAAAAAAAGTGATGACATGTTCATGAAGTTCACTGCACAGTAGCTAAAAAAACGTCAGACACCTTTTCATGAGCAACAATTGCTTAGAAAAGTACCTAGCAAACCTACTATATTGACATTAGCAATGTTGTATACTATGTAGGACAGAATATTGATACTTCAACCATTGTCCACACTTATATGTACAACCTTTAATATGACAAATGGGTAACCTTTAGAAGGTTGTGTACTCTGGTCCCCAAAAAAAAAAAAAGGTCCAACTTAAAATTAGGTCTTTAACTTCTATGTACTATATATATTAATAATACTTTTTAGCCGTCTTGTTAGTTAACTAAAATTACAAGTAAATAATAATAGTATACCGGTATACTAATATATAAATAATGGTAACAGTTTATTTTTACAGTGTCCCTGTTACACATTTTACATGTAGTTACAAACAGTAATTTGAGCATAGTTATAAGCAACTAATCCTAAACCTAATTATATATTAAGTACATGTAGCTAATTAATATTAACCAGTACTAAATTGTATAATTACACCATAACAAGGACACCTTAAAATAAACTGTAACCTAAATGGTAAATAACACTAAAAAAACAAAAAAAAACAATGATTGTTAGGTACCATACTTATTGTGCTCATGTTGTTTTGCAAAACACTTTTGCTGCTACTGAGGAGGGATACGGATAAGTATAGGGACAGGTTTTGTGGTATAGTTAGGTTTAAAGGTAGGCAAAGTATCAACAGCGTGAAATATGTAATTACAGAAATTAACAACAGATGTAATGCAAAAATGTATGTATGCATTGCATCAAATGAATCATTTAAATCTTAGTACATAGTAGTTAAAGACACTTGATATAAAGTTTGTCCAAAATAGTTTTTGTAACCTACACTGAACAGTTTCTGCACTTGAAAGGCAATAGGGAAGACCAACAGTCTATTTGATGAAAAATATGATGTAAACATACAAATAAAAGATTATTAGAGAGAGGATATTTCAGAAACTCACAAATGTGTCAGTAGTGAGGGAAAGGATGCATTGCACCATCAGAATAATCGACAAACACACACATACATCATGCACGCACCCATATGGAGACACACGGAGTACTTCTAACATCATGTTCTCCTCTCAGACTGTGGTCCTGTAACACAAATAAAGATGCGCACACATGCTGGCGGGAGTGTTTTCCATGTGTCCAGATTTCCAGCGTGTAAAGAATCACGCCAGGTAAAACGTGTGCATGCCAGAAGAAAACGGATCAGTTCTACGCTCGGAAATCCTCCCCAAAGTGTCTGATCTGGTCTTCGGTCATGGAGAGGTAGGTGGCTCTCATGGTTGGTGAGTACTGTGGAGAACAGCAACACAGGAGTCACAAACTCTCACTATCTAGGTGGATAACTAAAGCAAAAACAATGACTATATTTGTCAAGAGTGAAATGAAAATGAACTACACTTTTTTTGTTTGTTGTGGACTAAAAGTGTTTACTATGGTAGCTTGTTTCCACCAAAGACTTAATTATGCCTTCTCACAATTCTAACTTCTCTTCTCACAATTCTGAGATATAAACCTGCAAATAAAAGTTATAAAGTCAGAATTGCAAGATAAAAGCTCACAATTGCAAAAAGATGTCAGATTTTTTGTCTCTTCAAATTGAGTCCACAATTTAGACTTAAAATCATAATTGAGTTTATATCCCGCAATTCGACTTTATCTCCCAATCCTGGCTTTTTACTAACAATAGAGAGAGAAAGTTGCAAGTTATAAAGTCAGAATTGCGAATTGCAAAAAAAAACATCAGTTTTTGTTCGGAGAATTGCGAAATCTTTGTCCTGGGAAAAGTTTATGGCCCCGTTTACATCTGGTATTAACGACGCTAAATACAGGTGTAGATGCGGTCTAAAACTTTGACCTAGTCCACTTTCGAGCACTTCAGAGGTAGTCAAAAAACCAAAACTGATAGCTTTCATGGTGAAAACGTTCATGTGGTCGAATGTGTTCGAAGAGACACAAAAGCCTACTGACATGTTCCAATACTGATACAGATAGTTGTGAGTTTATATCTCGTAATTGCAAGAAAAATGTCTGAATTGTGAGCTAAAAAGTCACAATTACCTTTTTTAATTGTATATTTCCTCGACGAAACAAGCTTCCATAAGATTACTGATGATGCCAAGGCAATTTTAGCTAGTTAATATCCAAAAGACAGTAATTCTGTCATAGTTTACTCATCCTCATGTCGCTCTAAACCTCTATTAAGTTTGCAGGCGACAAAAGGGTCCTAAAGGCATGCTACTGACCAGACAACACTTACAAAAACATTCTGACCTCCTACCAATAGGGGGGGCGTGCTCTATATAACTAATCTGTGCCTAACATACAACATGTGTGGGTGTGTCTATGAGGAATTGAGGATTCATGCCAGGAGTGAAAAAGGGAAAATCACCCAAACAAAATTTAGTATAAAAACAAGGGATGAAATAACAGAAAATTGGGGGGAGGATCAGAGAACAGAGAGACTGGGACAATAATATTGCATTCATACAGCAACTTACGCGGTTTATATATGGCTGAGAGTAAAGCTCCAAAAAGAATTGTTTTTTGTTTGTTTTGTTTTTTGTGTTAAAATAAGAAAAATAAGAATAGAAACATACAAACAGAGAAACATACAAACAAAGAAAAAAAAACGTAAAATAAGCTATTAGCAGAAGACAGTACAAAACCACTGAATAGCAAATAGAATATTAAGAATAGAAATAATCATAGTACGAGTTTAAAGTCAACATGAAATCAAACTCCAATCTTAATACACATGTGTGGTCTAACTTTTTGTTATGATGAGCACAGATATAAGACAAGTACTAACCAAGTACACTTCTGTTCAACCAATTTGTGTTTTTAAGTTGATGCACCTCTTGATGGAAATAAATGTTGTGATGTTATATCCATCAAATCGTGCATTAAATTTATGGTAAAGATCTTGTATTGACAATGCAAGAGTCCAGTACTCTGTAAAGTCTCCACCAGCACATCCCAAAGACTTTCAAAGAATTTAAGCTCTGGACTCATGTGTGAAAATGATTATTCATGTTCCCTCATAACCATTCTTTCACAATTTGAGCCTGCTGTATCTTGACATTGACATCCTGGAATATGACCATGATGTGTCTCTTCCCACATGAAAAGCTACACAATTCATCAATTAGGGTTAGAAGAACTATTGCCAAACATATTACATGTTAGAAACATAAAAATCCCTGCAATAATGAACCAATCATTGACATTTTTGCCTATTTAAATCCAAAAAGCGACTTTATTCCAGGAATTTATTTCAGTGATGGAAAAACTGGATTTTCAGCATCATTAATTCAGTCTTCAATATCACAAAAATAACAGCATTTATTTGAAATATATATTTTTTGTAACATTATAAATGTCTTTACTGTCACTTTTGATTAACTTAATGTGTACCTACTATATAAAAGTGTTAATTTAAAAAAACCTGACCCACCCAAAACTTTTGAACAGTAGTGTACAGATGGTCAATTTGGATTTCATGTACACTTTAAAATAGTGTGTCCTTGTTTTGTTTTTTTAAGTTAAATCTTTAGTGTAAATTATTGCTATTGTGTAAACATGAGTGTATGTGTGGTCATGAGAAGGACTGGACCTCTGGAGCCCAACGCACCGAAGGAGGAGGAGATCCCCTCCCGATCAGAGGCACGTTTTCATAGCGTGGGTTTCCACCAAACAGCGCAGACTGGTTCCTGACAAAACAAGACAGTGATGAATGACAAGAGAAAGCGATGTGGAGAGTTTAAGTCGGACTGAGGAGGAGGAAGAAAGGAAATAAGTAATTTAAAACTAACACAGTGAACTTCATCTATTATTCCTTTAAGAAAGGAAAATCAATCACACATCTCCCCTTTATTACATGCCAAAGTTATTGAATTTAGCTGCCACACACAATTCAGACGCATCCATCTGAAACCAGGAAATCAGAGAATATGAAAAAGAATAAATCATGTTTAAAGGGCGACTCTTACATGTATTCTGACAGGGGTGCGTTGGACACGGCCTGTGTTGGAGGGTGCAGGCTGGTCTGGCTGCCCATGCTGCTACTGTAGCTGCAGAAGCTGTGCATGTTGCCCTGGTGTGAATGGTGGGCCGTTATTCGTCGACTCTGGGGGTTAAACGGGTCCCCGTCATCGATGTCATCGTAATCTCTATCTCTGTGGCGAGAGAAAGAGAAGCATTGTATGCCATACACTAACATTCAAACATTTTATTTTAATATTTGATACATTTAATCCTGCTTCTGGAGAAATGTCGTCATGCAAAGGCTCTAACAGACCTGCCTGTAACTTTCAACTGACTCTCAAAGAACTTAAAGCAATAGTTCACTTTGAAATTAATTTTTGGTATGTTTTAGCTTACCTCGAGGGCATCCAAGATGTAGGTGTCTTTTTCTTCTGCAGTATTTTCAATTTTGATATTTTTAGGTCAAATCGTTCTTGTCTGTCAGTTATATAATACAGGTCTATGGTCACCATCTCAAAGAGCATGCACATAGAAGTCCAAATTAAACATGATTTAGTGACTCGTAAATGTAAGTACACATTGATGGCTTAAGGCACGAAACGAGCGGTTTGTGTGAGAAAACGAACAGTATTTATATCGTTTTTACCTCTTGTAATCCCGACCAAGTGATGTGAGGGCGCGGGCGCTTTGTGGCTGTGGTAAGAGGTAAAACGATATAAATATTGTTCGTTTTCTCACACAAACCGCTCGTTTTGTGCCTTAAGCCATCAATGTGTACTTATCATGTTTAAATAATGTTTAATTTGGACATCTCTGTGCATGCTCTTTGAGGTGGTGACCATAGACTTGCATTATATGACTGGCAGACAAATATCAAAATTTTAACTACTGCGGAAACAAAGACACCTACATCTTGGATGCCCTTGATGTAGGCTAAAACATACCAAAAATGTATTTCATTGTGAACTATCCCTTTAACTAGCAAGTTTATGGATGTTTTATTAGAATTAAAGGGATAGTTGACCCAAAAAAAAAAAAATCATGTTGTTCCAAACTTAAATGGATTTCTTTCTTCTGGTGAACCCAAAAGAAGATATTCTGAAGAATACAGGCAACCAAACAGACACAAGGCCCCATTGAATCCCATAGTATGGGGAAAAAAGTCAATGGGGCCCATCAACTGTTTGGTTACCGACATTCTTCAAAATATCTTCTTTTGTTTTTAAAGTAGCAGAAATAAGAAACTCATACAGGTTTGGAACAACTTGAGAGCGAGTAAATTTGGGAGAACAATCCTTTTAAGTGCACTGTAGTCAATGTGTGTGAATGCATCATAATGCATTCTGTACCTGTTGGCGATCTGTCGCCACGCTCTCGGTATGGCGCACAGCATGACGGAGAAGGCACAGGCCGCCAGCAGAGAGAACAGACAGAGATACAGTAACCCCTCCACTCCATCATAACACACACCTATCAGCGCGTCCAGGTAGTCCTGCAAACACACACATGCCACAAGAGATTACATCCATTTTACTAATTGTGGAAATCTCATTAATCGCGCAGCATCATTTTAGACAGAAGCAGGTGGGATGTGCATGAGTGCCCACTACCTTATTGAGTCCTCTGCAGTCTAGAAGAGCAGTGAGCTGATGTAAACTGGCCTCTGAATTATTCAATAGATGCTGAATGCTCAATAAATCCCTCTGAAAAGAACCACACAATAGCTTTGAAACAACTTTTCAGAAATTAAATAGCATAATCTTGGATATATATGAAGAGTTCAGATGCAAAAGCCTCTAAGTGCCATTTGAAATTTTCTTCTAGAATGATCATTTTTATCAAGCTTGTATATTTAAGTTCAGTGATTTCACTTGGCAAATGGCAATGATGATTACCTATTAATTGTTATTTAAGTGAAATTACTGTACTTAAATATACAAGTTGTATATATTTATATATATTAAAATGAAGAACTGTAGATAGTTTGAAAAGCTAGTGTGAGTGTGTGTCTGTGTGTGAGAGAGTGAAAGTTGACCTGGACATGCATACATGCATATATATATATATATATATATATATATATATATATATATATATTGTAGACAATGTAAAGTATACAACGCAAGCTATTTTGTATAAAAATGCCAAATGCCAAATGCATAAATGTAAATTTAATCCCACAGTCTGTATGTCCTCAGGCACACTCACCTCAGCTGTGGGGAACAGAGGAACAGCAAACTGCAGGAGACCCTGAATCTGGATCTGCATGGTGGTCAGCGATCTCTGAAAGACAGTCAGCGACTGCAAAACAAACTAATTCAGGATCAGTTTGTTTTGTTTGAGGGCTAAGTTAACAAACTCGACAACAACAACAGTTCACACATCACAGGTTCGGTTCAGTTCGGTTCTGATGGGCAGTTCCACTCCCTACCAGCAGAGTGAGAAACTGCACCATCCATAGATAAAACTATATATATATATATATATATGAAGAGTTCAGATGCAAAAGCCTCTAAGGGCCATTTGAAATTTTCTCCTAGAATGAACATTTTTATCTAACTTGTATATTTAAGTTCAGTAATTTCACTTAAATGACAATTAATAGGTAATCATCATTGCAATTTAAGTGAAATTACTGAACTTAAATATACAAGCTTGATAAAAATGATCATTCTAGAAGAAAATTTCAAATGGCACTTAGAGGCTTTTGCATCTGAACTCTTATATATATATATATATATATATATATATATATATAAAGAATATGATTAGGTCAAACTAAATAAAATAAAACTTATACAATAATAAAAAAAAAAATATACAATAATAAAAACAATCAAATTAAATTAAGCAATGTGTCTGAAGATGATGTTTTTATTAGTATATTCTAGGAATGATAATTGTTGTATTACAATAATGAGTTGGACAAATGATTTTGTGATGAAATATGACACAAGATTCACCAGCAGGTGGACCGTCAGATAAACACATCTAAAAGCGGATTAAATAAATCCACTTTATTTGTAATATTTTCACCCTCTTGTCTTGATGAGAAAGTGATTAAATTCACTGTGAAAACTTCTCAATTCCAGACCACAGGAGAGGCAAGCAACAGATAATGAAACAGAGCTATTCAACTAAAAAAAAGTGACAGAACGAGAGACTGTGCGAGTCTGAATAAAGACCAATTAGATATTAAACAAAGAGGAGACCAAGAAGAGAACACAAAGAGATTGATTAAATAATATTAAAAATACCAGATATTCATCTCATTACAGGAACACAAGTGCTGATGATGCTCTACAGACTGATATTTCTCTCTGTGGGTCAATACATGTCATGCAACTGAGCTTATTATGAACATCTCTGCTTTCCTTTTCTCTGTGACAACTCTATTGATCCGACAGAGATATCTACAGTTACTCTGTTAAAGCAAGTCAAGCTGAACTGCAGCAAGCTCAGATGTAGGACACTGGCCTTTTACTGCCTGACCTAAAAACCCTGAGAGATGCTGAGAGACAGGAGAAGTGAGGGAGAAAGACACAGAGACTGGGAAAGTACAAGAAGAGGGACACCGATAAGTCAGTTGCAGTTTGGAATCGATTCCTATTGGACGTTTGAACACCTAAATAATGAAGAGAGCATTTTAGGCGGCACAGGCACACTTTCAATGAGAACACTGTTACAAAATGTAAAAAAATGTTACCATGAAAAATGTTAATTATGATTTGTAACATTGCAGTCTGAAATGGATGTGATGACAAAGAATACAAAATTGCATTGGATACAGTAAACACTCCGATTTGTGAACAAATGACTCTTATGAACCGTTTTGAATGAATGAGCCATTAAGAAACAATTAAGTTTTCGAAAATATTAGTGGTGTAATGACACACTCACTCACTAATATATTGTTCTTTGTTTTAATAATTTACAAATTTTTAATAATTTTTTTTAAAGATTTGCAAGGAAAACAGTATTGTTCAGTACAATGAATGAGAATCAAAATAGCAACAGATTCCTTTTGATTCGCATCGCTACAGTGAATCATTTTTGGTGAGGTAGAACATAAAAAGTGCAGTTAACCATAGTACCTGCTGAAACGGGTTGGGGAGAGTCTGGCTGCAGTACAGGTAATAATGCACAATATCTAGAAAAGAAGAAAGAGTGCATTACGAACAACATGAAATACAGAATTTCTTCTTGTTATCATTACGATTAAATGCACCTTCTGATGCATGACATCCACTATAATAGACAGATGTCTCGAAGCCATTTTTATCCATTCAGGCTGTTCATTTTGAGTTGATCTACTCCTTTAAGTCTTGCGAGCTATGAAAAAGCATCCTCTGAGGAACAAGTTTTTCCTCTGGGATGCTCCGTCCTCGAGCACCTGAGGGAGCTTCTGTCTGTCTGGTAGTGTAGACACACATTATGGCTGAGAACAGGATTTAAAGTTACATAATCTCAGGGATGGCTGTTTTACAGATGTGTTCAGTCACAGTGATTATGGAGCAGGATTAAAGGTCACTCAGATTAACCCTTTAAACTATTCAAGCACTTGATGGTGTAAAAATGCCATTTCATGCACATGTGTTCACTGAAGAACCATAATCCCCATTCATAAAAAGAGATTAAACCAACCGGCCATGACTGTGTGTGTGTGTGTGTGTGTGTGTTCATGTCTGTATTTAAAAAAAAAATTTAAAAAAAATTAAATAAATACATTTAGAATAAGAAATACACTCACCTGAGCTGATTATGTCTTTTGTTTGGTTCATTAGAAATTTGTCTGGTGCAACACAGAAATCACTCGTGCCCTAGAACGAAAAACACACATTTTAAAAAAATAAAATAAATCTGCAATTAATTTAAAGATACACTACACCATTAAAAATGTTTGGGGATGATTAATTTTTTTTTTTTTTTTTTTTTTAAGAAGAGTTCCTTACATGCTCACCAAGGCTGCATTTAATTGATCAAAAATACAGTAAAAACAGTAATATTTTGAAATATTACTACAATTTAAATTTTAAGTTTTCTATTTCACTTTAAATTTATTTGATGGTTAAGCTGATTTTTCTGCGTTATTACCGTCTTCAGTCTCACATGATCTTTCAGTAATCAATCTAAAATCAAGAAACATTTCTTATTTTCACAACTGAACAAAAATGAGCTGCTTAATATTTTTGTAGAAAGTTCAAAAGAGCTACATTTATTTGAAATGTACAATGTAAAAGTCTTAACTGTCATTTTTGATCAATTTAATGCACCAATGCTGAATAAAAAATAATTTCTTTAAAAAACGTCAACCTTTCAATGATATATATATATATATATATATATATATATATATATATATATATATATATATATATATACATACATACACATATAGACATATATGTATATATTTATGTGTATATGTATATATATATATATATATATATATATATATGTATTTAATACCGGTAAATTTATAGCTAAAAATGCTTGTATTTGGTTCAGGATGTTTGGTGCAATGGGTGCAGGGACATAAATCGACACAGACAGGAAGTACACACAGGTGCAAACACACACTCCTATATACTGTAGACTTGTAGAATAAACTCAGAGGTAAAAAAAAAAAAAAAAAAAAAACAGCTATCTGTCAGACAAGAGGGAATGTACAACCCAAGTCATATCACAGACTCCATACAAACTGTATAGGCAACAGCAAGTGCAGATACAATGCTAAAATGTCTGTCTAAGGAAAAAAAAAAAACATCACACACACTTTCTATCTGCACATCTTCCGGCGGTGAAAGAAGATGTATTTCAGTCAACAATAAATTTGCATTCAGCGATTACATAATTGTCCCATTCAACCAGGAGAGATTTCTCTGACAAGGCAACAAAAAGACTGAAGATGATGAAGAAAACAATGACAGTACAGAACTAGAAAAAAAAAAAGGAAATTATTTTCAGAAGTCCACATCAATAATGCTACTGCCTTCATATCTGAAATTCGTCAGGTGCAAAGATATCTAGGCATGGTGACTTATTAGGAGCCTTTATTTTTCTTCAGTAACATTTCCCTCATCCTATCTCAGAGCAAGAAAGTTTAAAGTCAAGTCCACATCATGGTGAGCTCCTAAGGCTCAATGCCTTGTGTCATGCATTAATTCATTAGCCGTGAAGCCAGGATCAAAGCCCTGCGTGTCTGTGTCTAACGCCTGCAGGAACGATGAGTTCATTACAGTGAACGGAGCGTGTCCACTGATGCTGAAGAGGTGGTACATCAACATTTCTCTCTTAATGAGCTGATAGGGGAAATATTTGCAACCTGGATGTATAAACTAAATTAGTCACACAGACAAACATAAACCGGTATATATATAACCAGAACAAGTGGTGTACCAACGAATGTGTATTTCAGTGCTTACATAATATTTCTGTAACATATTGCATTTTGTTTTAATATGCACATAATTCAACCATAATTCAAAATTTTTAAACATAACCAGTAAAAATTGCACAACGGAAAGTCTCATTCTCTCTCTGCTAACACTCTTCCATACTGATACTATTGATTCTTCCATATGATTTACTTTCTTGGTGGATATAATTGGCTTGTGGGTATCCATTTAAATGCACTCATAACCTGCCAGTTAGAGTTAGAGTAGTGAGTGAATACAGGGATGAGTGATTGAGAGAAATTGTTCAAAATAGAAAACAAAGGGGATAAAACTTTTGTTTTTATTGAGCTTTTGGCAGAGTTCTGAGCCTAAAATAAGGTATGATTTACAGATTTGATACAATATTTTGATTTGAAATGTACTTAACTCTTCTAGACTGTCAACAAAATGTTGTATTGGAAGTAACATCTGAATCAAAACGGTCACCGGGTCTTTTAAACTGAGGGTGGGCCAGAATACATTCCCCCATGCATGCCGTCATATTAAGTGTTGCAAAAAAGAAATTTGGACAATGCATTTGAGGAGCTCAGAAGTTTGAAAAAATTGTATAAATGTATTTCTTTTCATACCCAAAAGGACAAACAGCAGATTCCTCTCCCACTAATACAGTACAAAAGGTTATAAGGTTTGGTTTTACTAAACTGGAAAATATCAGAGACCATGTGGGAATCGTAAAATAAGAGAAATCCAAAGGTGGTTTTACATTCCTTGCATTTTCTTTTATTTCCCACTCTTTCATTTATGCGGTTTAACGAAATCTGCCTCATTGGACTCTTTTCCCAATAAACACATACACCATTGTCAGTGTTGTGCAAGTTACTTCCAAACTGTAATACATTAGGTATTACTTGTTACTGTTATTTAAAAGTAATTCATTACCTTACAATATTACTGTCCCAGAATTGTAATGCGTTACATTACTCATGTATTACTTTTGAGTTACTTTCACCAAAATAACTAAGTAGAACTTAACTTTTGGGCTGTAGCGATATGCAATATGAAACCGAAATCGCCATTCGCCACACGACTCAAATCCACGAACCTACAGAATCGCGACACACCTCTTCCAACTCCAGCGTTATTCTCCTTTCCGTCCATATCCAATGCTGCCTTATCCTTAAATTAGGCTATTAGTATTATTTGAAGTTAACATATAAAATACGTAGACCTACACCACAAAACTAGTTGAGGATAAATTATTTAAAATTGGGGAAATCCAGCATTATGATCATGACATTTGCAGTCAAAACTTGAAATAAAAATTCTCAGAAAATACATGTATTGAAACGTATATAGGCTACTTCCTTAAAGGACTCCAGACATTAGACAAATATCAGTCTATGTTTTATTTTTAATATTAGGGAAAATACACACATTCATGCGTGACAAAAAAAAATAGGAGGCAAAATATATTTTTTGTAATTCTGTTAATTACACTGCGCAAATCGGATGAGGAAGGGTTGGCTCTCCAGTCTCCATAGAACTTAAAATATTCATTTTATTTTAGTTTTCGTGTTCGCATTTATGAGGAAAAAACAATGTTACAGACGCGACCGCTCTGAACTGGCACTACAAGACTGCTTTAAAACTTTCACATAGTCTGTTGCCTTTTAAGAAGTAAAAGCAGACAATACACTGTAATACAACTGTAATACAAGCCTCACTGAACATGTAACGAGTAAAATATTACTGAAAATTGATTAGTAATGCCTTACACTACTGCGTTACAGCAAAAAGTAATATGTTACTGTAATGTATTACTTTTGTAATGCGTTACTCCCAACACTGACCATTGTGATTTTGATATCACACACACCCACATCAAACGCAATAAAATGGAAGTTTATCACCTCCTTCAGGCAAGCAGAAAGCAGTTGACTAGTATTTGTCATGCTTTGCCATATAAACAAGCAATGGACTCTCAGTGACCCGCCTCAAGTGCATATCAAAACCAAATAATGTCACATACACACAATGATATGACATGCAGTGTTTGGCTTGAATTGTCCATTTCTCAGATAATGAGCTGAACCGAATCACTGATCGTACAACAGGTTTGTTGGGTGATACTCACCACAGCAGTGGCCACATCAGCTCCGAGAGACGCCCAACTCAGTATGAGAGTCAGGACCCCAAACACCATCATCCTGCACACACACACACACACCATAAATAATACAGTACGATAAACAAATTTGGTACTGCGCTGGGCCGCCACTTGACGCCCAATATAAAATCCAGCTGAGAAACCAGTTCAGAAATAAAGTATGAAAATATGGGTGTTAAAGCAGTTCATTTTCAGAAAACAACTGAAAAAAAATGCTAAAGGCAGAGTATGTAAGTTTCGCCGGATATTCAAATCTATAACAAAGGAGTAACTTGATGACGCTGTGAAGGATCATGAAAAGTCGTCTTTACCTTCACTGCCAATGGAAATCAATCCGACGAAACACACATATCATGATCGTGGATTAGGTAATGAAATAAAGTTATAACAATTATGTTTGATCATTTTATTTCATTCTAATGAAGTACCAATGTTTAATGCTAAATTACTACTCATTCATGTCAGTTTATTTGTCAAATTAAATGGTGTTGGAAACTATACTAAAATTATAACGCAATGAGGAGGGATGTTACACTGGCTGAAAATGAGAATTTCTCTTGATTTAAACATTGTTGGAAACCTTTGGGACAATGTATGTACACAAGTGAACAACACTTTAGGAAATACTAATATGCAGTAAAATCCAGCTGATAAATGAATCATACTTATGCCTAACTTATTAGTTTCCTTTTAAAAATGTAATTCAAATGAGAACTGTGGTGAAACTCAACATACTGTAGTTTTCAGGTGAACAGCATAACATCAGACAATCCCTTGAGAAAGATGAGAACATTTTATTCGTGGTTCTTTTCTCTTTGATCTTTCTTTTAATTAACTTGTTTAAAGGGGGTCATATCATTCATTTTTTATTGTTTTTCTTCCCTGAGATAAAGTTTTTCATGCCACATTTTTCATCCCCCATTTTTCTGAACCTTAAAATCAAATAAATGGTCATGGAGAGGATGTTTTCTGAAAGTTAAAACATATTGTGATAGACAAAGATAAAAAGACCCAAAATATCACTCAAACAAAGATGTCTTTAATTCCACTATTTATCAGTGTAATGTAATGTAGGTTTCTACTCACGTAGTGAGCAGCCAGCGGGATTGTTTGGCCAGACCCAGACAAGCAGCAAGACAGATGACCAGATCCAATATTAGTATCAGGAGGTATGTCAACCATCTTCAGAATAAAGAGAAGAAAAATATTTTTTATATATATAAAAAAGAGAGAATATATATAAATAATATATATATATATTAGAATATATATAATATATAATATAATATATATATAAGAATATAAATAATATATATATTATTTAAGTTTCACTTTGATTTTCAATTGTTGTTGAAGTTGTTTCACATAGACAAAATAGAAACATTCTGTCAAACATTCAATCAAACTGTTCTCAAATTGATCCCAAAGTCTACAATAGAATTCTTCAAATTCACTTAAAAAATTTTCATCAGATCCAAGACTAAGTCATCTGAGCTATCTACATTCATATTGTTATGTCAACAATAGTTTAATGTGTGTCATTATTACTTCTCCAAAGGAATTTTAGGTTACATTTTAAGTTATATGGAAGTGGAGGAAAATAAATGGAAGAAAACAAAACTAGAGGTATTTTGGGTTTCATGGAAAGATAGCTCGCTTGCTTACAGATATACCTTAAAAGCTGCTAGTTCTGCTTTTTTTCAACCCTATTAGAAAAAAAATAAACATAATTCTAGCTATCTATTTGAAACAGTGGCTAAACTAACGAAAAAGAAAGCTTCAAGCCCAGAAGTGTCCAAGCAACACAGCAGGAATGACTTTATGAAGTTCTTCACTTATAAGATCGATAATATCAGAGACAAAATTTTAACTATGCAACCGTCTACTACAGAATATGGGGGTGCATCTTAGGCTCCCTGAGGAGACATTTTATTCATTTGTTGCTATAGGAGAGGAAGAATTTTGCAAACTCGTTAATTCATCTAAATCAACACCTTGTATGTTAGACCCTACTGACTAAACTAAACGTTGATGTGTTTCCACTAAGAAACGAACATTGTTATGTTTTGATTGATACTGTGAAGCTGCTTTGATGCAATCTATATTGTGAAAAGCGCTATATAAATATACTTGACTTGACTTATATACTTCAGTAAAACATGACTGAGACTCTCCTGAGCTACGAAAGCAATCTCCAAGTGATAAAATCTACTTGTTGGTGCGTGTGTGCTGGCGAGGCCACTCCAGAGAGCTCTTCATCTATTATGAATTATTTTAAGAGACGAACAACTCCTATAGGTATAAATATTTCATACGCTGAAACGTTGTCAGAGCAGACTAGATGACCGTGTCTCTCAATAAGCTACTCTTAGACACACATGCACATCCACATTCACATTATCATTATCACATGTCAGCTATATTAATATGCCTCCCATTAAAAATGAACTTTTTATAGCAACCTACACTAATGAACTGTGACATCACTTTTCAACCTGCCATCTGCAATGTGGAATGATGACAGGGATGTGAATCCAGTACTGGCAGATGAATGGCCAGCAGTAAATAACATGTGATCTATAGTGTCTAACGCAAGGAAATGACTTTAAATGCAACTATAAACCAGACTGTACACACATGTAGTCAAGCATTAGCAGTTGATGGACTACTATGGCACTTCACTCAACCACACTTAGTAGAATATCAAGGATGAAATACTTCATAATGATTTTTCCTGCTAGAAAACAAGAGTGGAAAATAGACCTGCATTCTGCAGAAAATGGAGAAAATGCAGGAGAGGTACATTATGGTAAAATTCAAGGTGACAGCTCTCATCATTACCTGTAATACTCCACGTATGCAGTCTGATCGGCTATGGCGGCCAGGTCTACTTTTGCCTTTTCCCAGTCAGGAAGCCCCAGTAGTTGCTTAATGATGCTATCTGACATCTGTTGCATGAACTGTAGCGTCTGCACAAAGTCTCCCCGTGCAGCAAAGATCTCGCCCAGTCGAGACAAGTGCTCATTTAGGCCGCTCTTCATGCCTCCCATAGTACCCGTCACCTACGAGAGGGAATATCACTGTGAGTGAGTGCCATCAGAAATACTTTGATGGATTTATAATGACATATTCATCCATTCATAAAGAATTCAACAGGAACATCCAAGGCACTCTCTTTAGAAAAGTTAAAAAGCCTTTATTGATATGGCCTGGTCATAATCAACACTATGAAAACACTCCGACACGTTTAAGCACACAAGCCTTCGTCCGGAAGTCATTCATAAAGGGTGTTTATTTTATTTTTTTTAAATAAATTAATACCTTTATTCAGCAAGGATGCATTAACTTGTATTAATTGCTATTTATTTATCAAAAAAAAAATAATAATAACAAAAGTAACATGCTGTCCTCAAAATCATTAAGCAGCAAAACTGTTTTCAAAAAAGTTTCTTGAGCAAATCAACATATTAGAAGGATTTCTGATGGATCATGCATCATGCAGTAATGATGCTGAAAATTCAGCTTTGCCAAAACAGGAATAAAATTATAGGTCTGTACATGGGGTCTGTACAACCCCAATCGACTTTTACTTAATAAAAAAAAAAAAAAGGTTCCCTTCATCTCAGTGGAATACTGGGCTTGATTTGGTTGTTCTGAAGGTATGTTAAAAAAAAAAAAAAAACGTTTACACTTCTGCTCTTCGGGGTCAATATGACCCCACATTGAAATGAATGGGAAATATGTCAAAAAAAAAAAAAAAAAAATCTGGCATAAATCTGAACATTTTTACACATAAATCAAGGCCTAGTACTAGAGCATAAATGTAATGTATCAAAAAAATCATATTTCATATGCAAGCTAATGGTGTAGTTGAGGAATTGTGTGGTATATGGATACAAATGTACTTTATATCTCCAAAAACACAGCATTAATGAATAGATGAGAAGCAAACAAAAAAATGATATATTATTTGTATGATTCAAACTGTAGATTTTTTGTACAATTACTCAATCAATTGTTGGAGTCCTATAGACCCCGAAGCCCAGAAGTGTAAACAGGAATCAAAGACCATTTGAAGGTTAAAAACATATGATTTTTAATTGTAATAATATTTCACAATATTGCATTTTTTACTGTACTTTGATTAAATAAATGCAGCCATGTTGAGCATGAGACTAACATTTTACAGACCCCAAACTTTTGAACAGTAGTGTACTTCATTAGTTGCAATTGTAAGTTATAGACATGTAAAACATGCAATTTTTATGAATCACATAAGAGACAGTAGCATGTTTAGACACGCCACTGTCTCTTATGTGATTCATAAAAATCAATCAAAAATATTGACAAAAAGAAAAAAAAACCTTTTTGCAGAATCATATCATGTTGTTTATATTACTGAAAACCTTTAGATCACATTTAAATAATCGATTTAAAATGCAAGCAATTAAATTGAAAAGGTTTTAAAATTGAAATTGAAAAGCCAAAGTAGGCAAGTGAGAAAGTAATGCATTAGGAAAGGGCCGGCACTAAAAAAAAAAAAAGAAAAGAAAAAAAAGAACGGCCACAAAGAAACTTAGCCGGCATGTAACCAAATGTGTGCTCCCTCATGCTTTCTCACAGACCCACCCAAAATCTACATTAAACAGAATGGGTTATAATAGAAAAAAGAAAACGCATGGGTGCATGTGCATTTTTAAAGTTCAATAAAAGCTAAAAACAGCACAGGATCAGGGGATTCCCAGACAAATGCTCTACATCCTGAAATCAAACACTCATGGCCCAGACTCAATTCCCAGCAGCCCTTCTTTGGGTTATGACATCATGACTCGAGAGTGTAGTGATCTCATACCCAAAGCTGTGAGAAACTCAATTCCACATTGATTATCCAGTTTGACCGGTCTCATTTCTACGAGATCTTCGATCTCTCAAACAGTGCTGCATTCTCCTGAATCAGTTTATCTTCTTGAAATACATAAGTTTGGGTGTTTTATTTAAGATCTGAGAGTCATTGTGAGTTTCAGATGAACCTGCGCTAAATATTTTGTACTTTTCTTGCACATAGCAAAGTTAATTGTGTAGCCACGACTGCAAAAACCTCCTTAATATCAAAGCTGAACGTAATCCAATAATCCAGCTAATGAAGAAATCCTAGACATCTGTGTTTCTTAAACCACAGCTGTAACGCATAGGAAGCGGTTAAGATACGAAGCCGAGATTTTTCTCCCGCGCTGCAGCTCTAATTGATTGTCTCTGGTTTCTGCAGGCGCTGGGCTTCTGCAATTAAATTTGAATGGGAAAGTTGAAGCGTGAAATGGAACACAAGCACTAAGTGGTGCTGCCTGCTCTATATCCAGATATGATTTTCTATTTCTCTATTAAATTGGTTGGGGGAGGGGGGTGATGGCCTAACTGCTTACAGGTCTTCTTCTAATAATGGCTGTGGAAATGTCTGGGGATTTGCTGGTGGAACTAGTTCAGGGGTTCTCAAGATAGTTACTGAACATATAAAGACCAACAATGGAACAAAGACTGAAAAGTTTCACGATATAAATCAGATGTCACTCTTAAAAGCCGTAATGGGTTGAAACTTGAGCTTTTTGAGTTCGAAACCTGTCTGACATTGAAGGGGGGAAAAATCAACTCAATCACAACAATCAAATTCACTTTGTCTTCAAATTCACCTTCAGCAAACGTTTGATTATGTGCCTGATGGGTGATGGATAAACAAAGTAATAAAGACTTTTGTGGAGCTGAGAGCTATCAATTTTCTCTCACAGTTAACTGATGTGTGTGTGAAGAATATCAAGAGAATTGAGGTTGTTTTCCGTGGGTGAGACTTTCAGTGAATGTTTGGGATGTTTGAAATGGTAACAACTTTTCCACCAAACACTAGCAAAAACTTTTAAAGCTCTTCAGAAAAAAAAAAAAAAAAATACCTTCCTTGAATCTAACACATTTCAAAAGTTCCACCCTAAATAGTCTACATTTTATAATATACTTTTTCTGATAATTTACTCACCCCCATGTCATCCAAGATATCCATGTCATTCTTTCTTCAGTCGTTTTTGATTAAAACATTCCAGGATTTTTCTCCATATAATTCACTTTACTGGTAATCAAATGGTTCCAGATGATGAATAAGAGTCTTTTTAAGCGAAACAATCGCTCATTTAAAAAATAAATAACATTATCATCTGAATGAACAAATCTTTTTTCAGAGTCATTTGGTTCATTCAACGAACAAAATGAATGAATTGAGTCATAAAAAGATCTGTTCATTTTGATGAACGAGTTCGAACAGGAGAGTCATGAATGCGCATCACAGAACAGAGCAAGGTGAGCATTTGAACTAATAAAACTTATTTTATTTATTTATTTTAACCGATCGTTTCGCTTGATAAGACCCTTATTCATCGTCTAGAATCCCTTAAAGCCCTCTGAACAGTTTGCAGTTTGCACTGAAAGTGTCTTTGGAGCGTTTGGTTCCCATTGAAGTCCATTATATGGAGAAAAATGCTGATTCAAAAACCTTAATTTCTTTTCGACTGAAGAAAGAAAGACATGGACATCTTGGATGACATGGGGGTGAGTAAATTATCAGCAAAACATTAAAAAAAAAAAAAAAAAAAAAAAAAAAAAAACCTTCTACTTTAACAAAATGAAAAAAAAAAATCAAAAAGAAAAGACAAGACAAGGAAAAATAATATATAAAAAGAAAAACAGAAAAATAAAAAAAGGTCCTTCAATTCTATAAACTGTTTAGTAAGATTTTTGTCAGGAGGGGACAGTGAAGGGCCGGGGGCCGACAGAAGGTTAATATATACACATAGAGCAGTGGCTCATACCCCTGCACATGGAGCCCAGCCGACAGAGACCAGTCAACCTCCATTCCACAGATTGAAAAAAAAAAAAAAAAAGTAGTTTATAAATCACAACCCTGTCAAACAGACTCGGTCTCCAAACTATTTTCCTCCAGGTTTTCTTGAGCAAGTCATTCTGAAGCCTTTAGCCTAGACTTAAATGTCCACAAATGTGACACTTTAATCTTTGCCGTCAAACATTTCACTGACTACTTCTCACTCAAAAATCAAACTCTGGATACAGTTACACATGAGGAAAACATATTTATTTTTAAGGAGCTGGTATAAGTCCAAAAAATGTCCACTTTCTATTCAAAGCAATAAAAAAAGTGACCTTAACAAGCTGAGAGGACAGTATAAAATGACCCAGCGCTCTGCATCATGTCACACCATGCAGAGAAAAAAGGTATTTATGGAACAACAGAGCTCTGGCTTGATATTCTTTTATATCATAGCCATCCTCTTAAAACAATTGGGAAAATATTATTTTCTTTTCCTGTATTGACAACAAAATTATTGAACATTGCTAGAGTTATTACAAAAATGCTGTACATTAACATGTTGACCTTTTAAGTGGCATGTTGTCACAATGACCATGTTGTTTATTGACACTTTCATATTAAAATATGAAAATATGATCTAAAACAATAATATTGAGATTTTACGGTGCCCGTAAATGGTACATGGAGGTGAATTTTTTGTAATGCTTTTGCGTAAAATTTTGCGCTTGGTCACAAAATATTTTCAATCTCCCAAGAAAGTTTGCATTAGAGAAACACATTTGCACATCAGCAAAACACATTTGCTAAAGGATTGAATTTGCATTGACATAATTGTTCCTCTGATGTCATATTTTTTCCATCACCATGCCTATTTAGGGGCTCCGTATGAATTAATAATAATAAAAATAATAAAAAAAGAAATTTGTAAATGTTCATATTAAATATTAATTAGAATATAGTACAGTAAAACAAATTATTAAATAAGATAATTATTAAAATACAATTTTAATTGTAAATACATTTTATAAAGTGTATACAACATAAAACAATGAGGTGGTTTGCACCAAAATGCATCTAATTCATTATGGTTCTCCTCGTCTGTAACTCAAACCAAATAATTTATGTCTTTTATAATCCTTAGGTGCCTCTGTGCACACGAAACAGATGCCCACAGGAAACCACCGTTCATTTGCAAGCACAGAGGGGGTGTTGAGAGGAGGTGAACAGGAGACCTTATGGCCCAGAACCAATAAACCCTAAAATCAAGCCGTCACCACTCAACACTCCAGAAAAAAAAAGTCTGTTACTCCTCTTAACTCAGTTGAAAGGCCTGCACAGTGATCCCAAACAAAACGAGTGTGTGTGTGTGAGTGTGTATGTGTGAGACCAAGCATCTGCGTGCAATGGATGCCAAATTAAATCATTGTTTTCAGGCAGGCAGAACCATTGAAGAGCCTCAATCAGGAAGTCGAAGGTTTCACAAGTGACTTCATCAAAGCCTTTGTCGCAAGGTTCAAGGCCAATTATGTGCAATGCATGCGGGGTTTTCAGACAGTGGACACTTTGTGCCATTGGTCTCGAAGGAGCAATCCGAGAATGGAGGGTCTCTTTTGCTTGATGGCAGACTTAGATAAATGTACTGACGATTCTAGAAACTATCAAAGCTGACATTAATCTGAGGTCATGACCTGGATATCCAAAACATCTCTTACACCATTACATCATTTTTTTCACAGCTCAGCTCTGTAATCACCTTCAGGCTGAATGCTAATGAAAATGATGGCTTATTCTTCCCCCGAAAGTGCAGTTCCTAGGTCAGTTTTGCCTTTTGGCGTGTGATGACTCAGACCGTGTGGTGAGAGGATCGAGTTGACCTCAGACAAGTGTGTGCCTGCCTCATAATTCAGAGTGAGACAGAAACAGATGCATTAATCTCCATTAGTGCAGATGGGGAGGTAATCCTCAACTCCTCAATGGTGTGAGCGGGCATATGCTCGGAGCGCCTTCAGTTTCTGCTCGGTTCAGAACCACAGCATCAACACCTCCATGAAGGCTCATACAAGAGGTGTAAGTGAGCTGAACAGGTGTGGATTATTGATCTATAGCTTGCGAGATGTTTGCACTCAAATCTATAGCTTTTTTAAGTTCTATATGGAAACACATGCATCAGCTACACACTTGGAAATAAATATATGGTTATGATTGATGATGGCATCACTAGAGCTGGGCTAATGTCCAATGGATCTCAAACTCGCCGTATTCAGGATTGACCACTGTTTTACTAACTTCGCTATTCCACTGAGTGGTACGGCTCGGTACGGGACGACACGGCTCGGTTCGCTTTGGCTCGGTTTTTTTTTCCACTGCAGTTAGTACTGCTTTAAAGTGGATGGGATTAGTTTAAAAGCAGTCGCTATAGCGGTGGCTGTTACTGGCTATTTAAATCTAGCGGGTTTGGTTTCTCACGTCCCAAATACAATGACGCTGGTAGTGACGATTCTGTCTGACCAATCAGTGGTCTGCAGTGTTTCACAGCACATTTTAGTACTGTTATGGTACGCTTGGAACCTCAACAGACCTCAACAACCTAAAGCGAGCCGAAGCAAGCCGTACCATACCCTACCATGCAGTGGAAATGCGCTATAAGGGAGCCAAGCCGTACCGTACCATGCAGTGTAAAAGCGCCAAAGTGTGCCGTACTGAACCGAACTGTACCGTACCATGCAGTGGAAAAGTGCCAAAGCGTGCCGTACCGAACTGTACCGTAATATGCAGTGGAAAAGCGCCAAAGCGAGCCATAGCAAATGGAGCAGTACCATACCATGCAGTGGAAAAGCGCCAAAGCGTGCCGTACCGAACCGAAAAGTACCGTACCGAACCGTACCGAACCGGAAAAGCGCCAAAGCGTGCCGTACCGAACCGAACCGTACCATGCAGTGGAAAAGCGCCAAAGCGTGCCATACCGAACCGTACCATGCATTGGAAAAGCGCCAAAGCGTGCCGTACCGAACCGAACCGTACAGTACCATGCAGTGAAAAGCGCCAAAGCGTGCCGTACCGAACCGAACCGTACCATGCAGTGGAAAAGCGCCAAAGCGTGCCGTACCGAACTGTACAGTACTATGCAGTGGAAAAGCGCCAAAGCGTGCCGTACCGAACAAAGCCGTACCTTACCATGCAGTGGAAAAGTGCCAAAGCATGCCGTACTGAACTGTACCGTACCATGCAGTGGAAAAGTGCCAAAGCGTGCCGTACCGAACCGAAACGAAACGTACCATGCAGTGGAAAAGCGACAAAGCGTGCCGTACTGAACCGAACCGTACCGTGCCATGCAATGGAAAAGCACCAAAGCGTGCCGCACTGAAACAAGCCGTACCGTACCATGCAGTGGAAAAGTGCCAAAGCGTGCCGTACCGAACCGAAACGAAACGTACCATGCAGTGGAAAAGCGCCAAAGCGTGCCATACTGAACCGAACCGTTCCGTACCAAGCAGTGGAAAAGCGCCATAACAGAGGTGAGACTCTCAAAATGCCCTGTTGCTGTATGTCTGTGTTGAAAGTGATAGATAGGATAACAGACAGACCACACCTGATCAATGGGTGATGGGATATTTTCAGGAAAACAGTAATTATTTTTTTCCAGTAGAATTACTCTTTAAAGGGGGAAATAGGTGAACTAATTGCTTTTGCAGTCTTTCAGTCCACCAGGCAATGAAATAGCTAAAACTCACAACCAGAGGCATGAAAGGCCCGAACGAGTGCATGAAATTGGTGCGTGAAGCAGGATTAAAGCGTCTTAGTGTCACTGTCAGCTCTACGCATTTGAATAAAAAAAAAAAACGGAGACGGATATAAATAGGTCTCGCTGCAGATGGATGAATTAGGTTTTATTCATGCCACAGCCTTCAGGGCCTTGAAAGGGGACAATGACGAAAGGAAAAAGAGCCCTAAATAATGGCACAAACATAAAAGGCTGTAAAAAACAATTTGAGGTATTTTCTTCAACTACTCCATATCACAGGAACACACTAGAGTGAGTCTCAGTTTAACAAGCATAGATACACCCCTCGTCGTTCACGGGAGCAACATTTTTCCAAAGAGACTTGCGGTGGCATGTAACTCCGTATCTTCAATGGTGTCCTTGCTATAGCAAAAGGGATGTCAGAAAATCAATCATGCGCTCAGTGGGGGAACCCATGAAATTTTAGCAGTGCTGATTGGCAGAGAAAAAAAAAAGATTTCACAGAAGCAGACAACTGAACTCTGAGAATATAGGGACCATCTGGCTGAGGTTTGGTTGGAAGGAACGCTTTGATAGAAAGAGCAGAACTATTTTCAGGGAGGGAAAAGAGATAATGTTAGAGCTTTTGGAAGGAGAGAATTCGGTTGGGAGAAGTCAGCGAGACTATTGAGACATTTCAGCTGAAACTTGTCAACACTAAAATTGATCAGTAAGTTAAAAAAAAAAAAAAACAGCTGAATGTGTCCTCTATATTTGTACTTACCAAACTGTCCACTCCCGCCAGTGTGTGATTGGCATTATAGAGGGAATAGGTCAGCTGATACACCCCATCATTGGTTTCACTGTTTCCATAGAAACCAACTCCCACAGCAACACTGAAAAGTCAAAAGGTGAAAAGATAAAATTAATTGTAATCATCAGGCCATCACAGAGGTGCACATGCAGAAATCCACAGAGGGATTTCCACAGATCTGGAACACCGGTCATTCAAAGGTTTACACTCTTGTATGATTTTTATTAAATGTCTTGGCTGGTTTTATCATGCTTTTAGCTTGGCGTGTACATTTTACCACGTTAAAACCGAAACAAAATAACAGCTGAAAATGACGGCTAAACATTGTTATATCAAAGCTGAAGACTTTGATAAAACCACTCGATTCATATGGATTTAGTTTTGGGTGAACAGACTTTCAAATGGACAAACAGAAATCTCTCAGATTTTGTTAAAATATTATAATTTGTGTTCTGTAGATAAACAAATGATTTATGGGTTTGGAACAACATGAGGGTGATTTTAACAAAAGTAATTTTAATAAAGTCTACAATATCACCACATTTCTGAACAGACCATATACACTTAACTTTAGCATTTAACTCATTCCTTAATATTTTAGCAACCTGAAATGATGATTTGTGACGATAGCAAAGATGATTTGTGCATCTTGTTTTAATTCTATCATCTTTTATTCACACTCATGTTGTTTCAAACTTGTATTTATTTCTCGTTTGACTTCTTTTGAAAAAGAAAAATTGGGGACAGCAATCTCATAAGACTTACACTGGCCATATGTGGATACTAGAATGTCAGAGAAATTGAAACTTAAAAAAAACACCAAACAACTACCCAAAACACCCCAGTATCATAACGGCAAGTTCTAGAGAGCTTCTACCACTATTTGGGCTTTATATTAAAAGTAACTGACTTGATATATCCAGTCAAATTGCACTGGTGAAGATACTCATGTTGTTTCACTGCAAACAACATAGTCCTTTCTCCAAACCAATCTTCTCAAAATCAGACAATGGTCCAAATACCACCCATTTGAGGAAGCACGAGCGAGCAAGCCATCTCCAATATCAGAGAAACAAGTTAATGAGTCTTTGGCATGAAACAGAGAACATAAGCGTGAGAGTTCATTCCCTCCACAGTCCACAACAAGCCACAATCTTCTCAACACTGGGAACAGGAAGCATCTCACATAAAGAATGATGTCATCAAAATGGCCAGGCTCATCTCTGCTCTTTGACTCATTAGTCCCCAGAGACCCTATGAGGTCAATAACACTGCGCAGGAAGTGAAGTCATATCCCGCATTGTATTGTTAATATAGGGTGCCCTTTAAAGTTCATCCCTGGTCCACCCTCCTTTGTGGTAAACTTATATTTCACGTTTGGGACCATGATGAGTGGAGTAACAAAATGCAAAATCTGTTCTCGGTCCAGTGTCAGCAGAAGAGTAGAGACTGATTTTAGATCAGATTGACAGCGTGGGACTCCTGGGGAGATGTAAAAGTGTAATGATTCCTCCAAAGATTCTTTCATTTGGAGTGGGTGAGGAGTCATAAAGACTCACAAACACAAACACAAACACAAAGACTGCATATAGTGCCCTGAGGCCGTATGCCGTCTTCCACCGAAACTACACACGGGAGAATGTGTGCAGCCTGGAACAGGGGACTTTATTAAAATTATGGGTAGAGTGAATTCTCATTAGCTGGATGCCTCGAGCCAAACCGCATCCTTCTCTTGATTCATATTTGATTTAAAACGTGCGAGAGAAAATTTAGCTGCATTGGGAAAAGGAAGGAGAGAGAGAGAAACAGAAAGAAATGACTGCTTTCTCATGAAAATAGTGAGAGCTGACTAAAAGGACAATCAGCATTTCAATCAGTGTTTTACTGTTAACAGAAACCAAACTGAAGAATAAAACTTTAACTGAAATAAAAAAAATAAAAACTGAAAGTAAACATATTTGATGACCCAAAAAACTGTATTTATTTATTTATGTATTTTTATAAATATATAATAAAAAACGCTATCTAAATAAAGGTGACTTGACTATCAAAATAAAGTTGTTGCTTATATATATATATATATATATATATATATATATATTAGGGCTGTGCAAAAGTTAATTGCGATTAATCGCATCCAAAATAAAAGTCCGTGTTTACATAATATATTTGTGTGTGCTGTATATAATTATTTTGTATATATAAATACCTATGCATGCATGTATATATTTAAGAATTATTTGCGCTTAAATTCTGTATATATTTATAAATACATAATCTATATTATATAAATATAAATATTTTACACATGAATAACACATTTTCTTAAATATATACATGCATGTGTGTGTATTTATATATACAAAATAATTATATACAGCACACACAAATATATTATGTAAACACAGACTTTTATTTTGGATGCGATTAATCGCAATTAACTTTTGCACAGCCCTAATATATATATATATAAATAAAATGTCAACTAGTCAGAGACTTTGCAGAGTGTCTATACTAATATTCTAATGAGAGTTAGTTGACATGTAGTTCTAAAGTTACTTCTTGTTAGCAGAATGTCTAAACTGGACATTATCAAAATAGAGCTAACTAAATCAGTTTTTAGAGAATATTTTCTTCTGTCCATACAGTGAAAGTTAAAAGGCTCTGATGTTTGGTGGGTTCCCAAAGTGTTTCAAAATATCTTTCTGTTCTGCAATCTGCATAATAAACTGATTTGGAATAACATTAGGCTGAGTTAATGACAGAATTGTCATATTTGGGTGACCTATCCTTTAAACCATATAATTTAAATCGCTAGCATTGGCAGCACAAATTTCGAAAAGTAAAATCAACTAAAACACTGATAAAATTTCACAGTGGTAGAGTGAAAGGAATTAACTGAACTAAAAACTAAAATTAAAAATTCAAATCCATCAAATAGCTCCAATTTGATTTTGGAAACAAACGCTGCGTCCGAAATCTCAGGTACTTCGTTACCGTAAAATGGTATGTTCTATAGTTTGAATGCGTTGTCAGTTGCGTCATCTCACTTCCATTCACAAATTCTGGGAGAGTAAAGTGTCGAATAATGCAACCTTCAGAATCTCAGACGAAGTAGTAGGGATACTTTTCACCTTCTGTTTTATGACATACTACTCATCTCACCTACTGTTTTTCACATACTAGCCAATATATTAGAAAAGTAGGCATTTCCGGAAGTAGCGAATGTCATTTTACAATCGGCCCATGGCAATGAACAGTTCTGAGGAAGAATTAAAGCATCAAACTGTTAGAAGATACTCAACAGTTTAAAGAGCTTAGAAGCAGGATAACTGTAGATGTGAAAATCAATAGTTATTTGAAATGTAGAAATTAATTAAATGATAAAAGCAAAACTGTGGTCGGTCACTTTCCATGTCAAAAACAGCTGAAGAGAAACAGCTCTTCTTGCTGCACTCTGAAAGATGAATAAGTCAGTTGATTAACATTGTAGACGGTTGCTGGTGAAGAACTGAATAAGAATCAATCACTCTGCAGAGCTCCTAAAACCTGTGGTCTTCAGACAGACAATGCGGAGTTAAAGCCTGGATTTGAAAAACTGGTGCTTCGATGCTTATAAATCTATGACAAAAATGCAATATTATAGGCAATTGCTCCCCCTGACTCATCCATATGTTTCAAAACCAAAGCACTAATGCTGTATTATTATTATTATTTTTTTTCACAAGAACCTCAGAGCCTTGAGATGTTTCACCTTTATATGGTTAAAACAGTGCCAAAAAGCTCTGCTCTGCCCTCAAAAACCAGGTCTGAAAGCAGGCACATAAATAATGGCTAAATAAAGCCTGTGCTTTTATCAACTGAATGGAGAAACACAGAGGGATGCATTACTGAGTGAAGTATGAAGTAAAATAGAGGAGGAGCATCTTTCACAGAATATGATTTCAGCATATCCTCAGATGTCTCCTCTCCTGAAGGGGGCAGTGCTTTGTTACGATAGATTTGCGTTCCTTTATTCAATCGCTGGGTTCTTTGTTCATGCCACCACAGGGCTTTCAAACGACAAGAGCCCCGCATTACTAAGTAGGGGGTGGGCAGGCTTGTTTGCTGAAGCTGTAACCATCTGTCAAGCCATCTTGGTCCTGCATGATTCATTTGAACATGACTGATGAACACAATATTGATCATTCACCCTTAAACTGTAGGTTACAACTTCCTGCTTCAAGTTCTTTTACATGAAAAATGACGACACATTTACATGAAAACTACAGTAATTGGTGATATTTAAATCAGATTGATTACAGTGTGAACACAGTGTCAAAGTCAAATAACAAAAATAATAGGCTACATTTTACGACAAAAAAGTGACAATGTTATTATTTTTTTATGTTTTGAGAATAAAGTTATAATGTTGCAGGAATAAAAATGTACAATTAGGAGAGTAAACCATTTTTTATTAATTAATTTATTAATATATCACAATAGCGAATGAATCTGCTTTAATGTTGATGGATTTAGTCAAATCATAATTTAGGATAGTATGATCCACTTCAATTTGAGAAGTCATCATAAAGACTCTGGTTTGAAAATGACTCAAACTCATTGACCGCTCTTGGCTAAGCAACAGTCAATAAAGAATAAATGAATGACTAGGCTAAAGAGTTCGGATATAGATTTATCGCCATCAGCCATATGCTGAACAGCGGGTGTCAGAACTGAACTCTTAACCCTCACACACACCAAACAGGAAGTTGACAATAGGTTACAGATGTCAGAGAGCAGGTGAGAGTGTGGCAGAAAACAACCGGTGAGGCCCAGCACGGATAAGAGATCCAGCGAATCAGCGAAGCCTTCTATTAGATATGTGGAGGTCACGTCATCAGGTGGAAAAATAATAGCAGCAGTGACATATGCAAAGGCTGTTTTTGTTTTCTTCACAAAAATAGCGACTGAAATGCAACTCATCTTCATTCTATTTATACAAATGTTTATGTTTTTAATAATAGTTTTTATAGCATAATAATAGAGTATTAAATTACTCACCCTCTTGACATTGTAATCCCATATTATTTATATTATAGTAATTATATTACAGTATATATATATATATATATATATATATATATATATACTGTAATATGGGTATAAATATAACAATATATATTTGTCATATATATGACAAATATATATATATATATGTATATATATATATAACCCATAAATCTTTGTTTAATATCAAGTTATAAGTGGTATATTAAATATATAATTTCAATTTGAATATATATGCACGCATATGTACTAATTTAGTTTACCCAATAAAAATATACACATGAGAAATAATAATAATAACCGTTTGTGGCATCAAGACTAGAGAGTGAGTAAATTATTATAAAAATATAACGATTTATTATTAAATGTATTATTTATTATTAAAAACATAAAATAAACACTAGTCATTACTATTTAGTGCTTTATTTCATTTTTATTTAATTAAAGCAGTTTAAAATGCTCTTCATGTCATGATCTAAGCAACTCCTGAAAAGGAGCAGTACATCCGAAACACAAGGGAACCATGGCAACACAAGCTGTAGATTACCAAAACATCAAAACACCAATGCTATTGCCCAACTCCTGTCATTCAGCAATATAATGGAGAAAATAAAAGAATACTGTGTAGTCACAATGGCACTGTATGTCTAGAGTGGCATCTCAGTGTCTGACATTGTGGTGTTATTGCTAATTTGCAATTGATTGTTTGCTCTTCTTCATCAACTTCAACTTTGTTTAAATAAAGCTTTGATTTCTGAAAGTTATACAGTATGTTCTTATACTGAAATAAAGTTGTATCTTAAAAGATCAAGGACAACTTAATTATAGTGATATGAACCCCTTTGAACAAAACATTGAAACTGTATAAGATCTGTGACATTTAAAAACAGATGATTTATCATTTACACAATTCTGAAACCAAACATATCACCTGTGAACAATCAAAGGCTCAATCATTTCATAATGCATGATCTAGAGACTCTCACTGCCAGATAGTTCCAACTAAACCAACAACCCTATAATTTACTTCAGGACACTGCAGAAACATTTCTGCTACGATCTACATTAACGTTTAATGAAGATTAATTCAGTCTTGCTGAAACATGCCAGTTTCAGCAAAAATACAGAAATAATAGAAGGATAGGTTAGAAGTGTTAAATGCAAAGTATACCAAGTTAAATGAGTGTATACAGAAAACAAAAACAACAACAGACAACCTTCAGTGAACAATAAATGTATTGGATACCAACAATGTCTGCAAAGCAACAATGGTGAAAGTTTCTCAAATTTAAGCCGATTTTATATGAAGCTAATGAATATAAAATATAGCCTATAGATTTATAGATACAATATCATTAGTAAAGAAAGAAATATTTAATAAGTTATTAGGGCTGCAACAACTAATCGATAAAATCGATTATAATCGATTATGAAAATCGTTGTCAACGAATGTCATTATCGATTAGTTGGTCTGATTACGTCACGGGGATTGTTTACATGCTACATGCGCTTCTTACGTGCGCTTCATGAGGCACACACGCAGTCTCTCTCCCTCGCCGGTCTGTGCGCAACACGGACGGTTTGGAGCACATTATCTTCTGTCTCGCATGCGCACTCTTGATTCCGTGAGTTTGAACTAATTTGCGGGCATCAGGAAACCGCTATCAATATGCAGCATACACGAAAATCATTCACCTTTCGGCAAATTCGCCGTTTTGAAACCAAAATAGGTGACCTGCGTTAATCGTGTATACTTTATGAAGCCATACTGTAGTATAATGTGAGATAGAAATGTATATTTAAGTCATTAAATTCAAGTTAACGTAAGCTTTTCCCTCCACTGCGGCTGTCAGTCATTCTCTATTCGGTGTTCAAACAGTGCGTCGCGTTACAGCAGTTAACATGATGAAACTCTTTCCAAGATGATTCAATGTTATTATTATAATTGATCCGTATATAAAGGTCTATGGTTTCGTAATATAATGACTATCTTGCTAGACTTTTATTGCTGTAACTTAATCACTTTCTACTGAGTGTCTGTTAGATCACAACACTATAGTAGAGTCGGCGCAGTATAATTGTTCTTCACGTGCACAGTAGCCTAAATGAAATTTAAAACTGTTAAAAGAAAAGGCTGAATAAACTATTGCAAAGATACTGTATAATACACAGTCAATATTGCTTCCTCACTAAACAGCTGTGCATCTGATTTTTACGATGTTTTTCATGAATGTATAACAATACAAAGAGCAATGTGTAACGTTTTACCAGAGATAGTGCTACACTTATTGTCTCTTATTTTTTCCCCACTAAGTAATGTTTTTTTCACTAAATGTTCAGATTTTATAAAATTATTGTGCACTTGTGATTTTTCTAGGCTAAGTTTTTCTGAGTTATCCACTAATCTAGTTTACAATAGCATTTTTGTCATAGGTTATATAGTCATATATTTTTTTTTATTTGTTGTTTTTCTATATAATGAAGTTGTCTGTATTAAGAAGATTGTTTAACACACAAAAGAGTGTGGTTTTTAGGGTTTTAGGGTTTTATTTAGTTATAATAAACAAAAAAATGAAATAAATTTTTTATCCGATTAATCGATTAATCGAAAAAATAATCGTCCGATTAATCGATTATCAAAATAATCGTTAGTTGCAGCCCTATAAGTTATCTAAAAATATTTTATATATTTTTGGTTATCCAACCCATATACAGAAGTATGCGATTCCTGATGTTAAAGTCAGACCATGCTTTCGCATTTAACCCAACAGTAGGCTCTGTTTCACCACAGAAGGTTTCAGAATACAGACAGTCGTAAGGCTAACTTAATAATATCAACACAGATGAGTGTCATGGGACAGAGAGGATGGTGCCCTCATAAACATACACACTCATACACACACTAATTCAATCGAGCACTTTAGAGCTCAGCATTTCTCCATGATGATGTAACAGCTGGGATAGTGAGACTGGAGCGTTGAGATAGATTAGATTACTCTCCTTCTGCTATTAGCATGTCAAAGTAACAACTATTTACTTTAAGAAAGTTCTGTGTAGTGAAGCTCCCAAGAGTTAAAACCTTGAAAAACTGTGAATGTGGATACTAATTTTACTAATTTTTGCTGACCAATTCACAACATGAAACCAAAACTGACTCATAAACTTTCTTAAAGGCATAGCTCATTCAAAAAAAAAAAAATAATCAAAAAAAAAAAATACATTTGTGAAATACATTTGTAACTGTAATAAATCTTCCAGTGAAATGTATATATATATATATATATATAAAAAGTGAACTACTCCATTAAGTCATGGACTCTTTTCTTAGCTCTGCTATGCTGTTTTTTTTTTTTTTTTTTGCCTTTTTTGGTCCTTCTTTGAGCTTGACAGCCATGGTCACTAAGAACTGAAGCTGTGAATAAGTGAATGCCACTCGTTCTTAATGGATGACGGAGGCAGAAATCTGCAGTGTCTGAGCAGAAGGCAAAGGGCCGTCTCGGTATTTGCAAGTCTATTCAACCCCCTGTTCAAATCCTAAATACTAGTCAAACTCAGAGTGTTCCCACAACCCCTCCTCCACAGACCTGCCAGACAATGTGGTCCGAAACAAAACGAGTGTTTCTATCGCCGGTCAGCGGTATGGGGTTTAGACAGGAATGTAGATCACTCTGCATTCGAGCAGAGCAGCACTACCTGAAGTGACCCAGAGGCTGTCTCTCTACTATGTTGTCTGTCTGTTAAATCTCTATAGCCAATAAAAAAGAGCAGTTATTTGAGCCTCTCCTGTCTCTCACTTCAATATTAAAGGATCCATACATATGTTTGGACCAAACTAGTTCAGTACACAGTGTCCTAACCAGTCAGGAGGATGCGATAAGATTCCAGTGACACAACACCAGACACGCGAAACGAAGAAGTAAATCAAAAAGCACAGCCAATCAAGAACAGCGGGAGAACACAGTTTTAGAAAAATTAAAAAAAAAAAAAATGTATCACTGAAATGAGGCATTTATCACTGAAATGAGGCCTTTTTCAGAGAGAGAGAGAGAGAGAGAGAGAGAGAGAGAGAGATGGAAGAGACAAAAAGCTAAATAAATAAATAAAAAGAGGTGGGGACATAATGAGGAAGATATGTCACCAGGAAGTTATGAGCTAATTTGCCAAAGGGGATTTTGCTAGTAGCTCCCATGTTGATTCATCACTCTTATCAAATGGCAGATGACATTTTTCATTCTCACATATATTTCTTAGACATAGACTTGAGTGTGTAAATATGCTGCCTGCTTCTTGAGCGGGTTTATCTTGTGTGAGCACTGTGGGTGTGGTACGCACCAGCAGATGAGTCCGGCAGCAACAGCAGCCCAAGTGACACAGCAAGAGTTGGATTTCTTACTTTCTTCCTCCTCCTCATCCTTCCGACAGCAGCACAGGCAGCTCAGGTAGATGGCCAGACACAGCAGATTCACACCAAGCCCAGCTGCTGCGACACAGCCCAGGAAGATGAGTGACTGAAATAGAAAAAACAACAAACATGAGTCTTTGTTAAAAAAGAAATAGGAGGCAAAACTGATTTTTTTTTTTCTTATTCTTTTGAAATGAAAGAGTTTGATCTCATATTGAGACATTCATAACACAAAACTCCCTAATATTCAGTCCACATATGGAAACATATGGAGTTGTTCAGAAAGCTTCACTGCTGTCTGAATTATGAGTACTTTAACAATTGACCAACCGTACATAAATACAAATGCATATTCAGTTTAAGTCAATATGAAATCCAAATTGATGTCCTGAACTTGCATTCTTGAGTGCAAGAATTCAAAGAGTAAATGTTTAACGGGAGTGAGTTACTTTCGGTTTAAGGATTTTTAGAGCATTGTAGGCAATGGCTCAAGGCTGCAAAGTATCGTAAATGTAGAACGCCTCGATGGATAAGCTGAAAAACCTCGGAGCTTGTAATCAACAGCTCAAACTGGATGACCATGAACACAGTGTTTTAGGAATAACAGAGGCTAAAAAATGAAAGAAACTGCCAATACATTTTCAATTTCAGGGAGAATGAGTAAACAATGAAAACAATGCTCTGTAACAATACAAAGAGAGTTGCAGAATATGGACCTTTAAAAACATTAATAATAAATAGAATCCTAATACAATATTTACATACACTACAAACATCTCAGATACAGGCATTACATTTTGCTATATTTAAAGTTCCCATGTGTACTACCCGTGACCTTGTCTGCTAATGCAAGTTTCTCATTAATGTGTAATGTCTAATGTTGAAAGAAGTCACGACCTCCTGAGATGTTTTCCAAACAAAGGCAACGCATTGCACTGATAACGCAGAGGTCTTTACTGGTTGCAACACACTGTCATATATAACTTAAAGTTCCAGTTGATAAATCCAGAGCTATTTTAGTCCCACAGCCTTTAATAGGGGCACAAGGTAGCATGTCGCTCCGCCAATGCTTATTACACACCACCGTCAAAGGAGCATCTTATTTTTTACACTGAAATTGGTCTTAACTTGGTTGAAAACATTCACCCAGACATGCAGGAATCTAAAGATTTTAAGCAGTGACTGGGGATAAATATGACAACTGATGGGGCAGTACAATATTCAACAAAAGGCACACTCATATACACACACACCATGTCGTATCCCATCCTCCTCTCGGCTCTGAAGGGGATGGAGAAAGTAGGACAGCTATAGCAAGCAGCCCCAGAGTCTATATTTGCTGCATCACCATCACCATCCCTGTTTCTTGCATTGTCTGTCTCTTTTGGTTACATTCAACACTGTCTCTTTCGTCCTCTGGGTGGTGGGACATCCTAAGCCATCTGCTTCACTCCCATCTATTAACGCTAAGACTAATGGGTCAACCAACCTAGTCAGAAATCAGAGAATTGGGTTATACAATATAATTTCATTTGAGATTATATAAGGACTGTTAATATTATAACTAATGGTTCAACCAACAGTCTATCAATCGGCAACTTTATCCATCTTGACCCATCCCACCCAGAACTCTATTAGCATTAGCCATTGCAAAACTCATAATGATCATAAAGGTGCATTCACCCCATGTCGAAATTTCCATAACTACAACATTGCGACTTGTAAAAAGAGTTTACATCTTCTTCATAAAACTTTTAATTACAATTTGAAAACTTTGATTTGTCTGAGAGCCGCGACTTGTGCCACCTGACTGCAGCCTGACCCGAAAAAACAAAACAAAACAATTTTTCTGTTAAATAATAACATTGACTATTTATAATGTTTTAATAATACAAGAATAATGTGAAAATAAACAAAAGACATACGTCTATTGATTACTCAAACTACACCAATTACGAGACGTTAAGAATGTAATAGTGTTGCCATCAAAACACGCATACCGCTAAATTAACAATTATGAATTAGAAAATGAGACCTAGAAAAACTTCAGAAATTAAACTAAAATTATTTTGTTCTATATTCACAATTTTTTTATTGATAAGTTGGCCAATATACACTACCATTCAAAAGTTTAAGGTCAGTGTGTTTTATTTACTGTATATAACATTATATAATTATGACAGTAAAGACTTATACATTGTTACAGAAAAAAAAATCCTATTTCAAACAAAAGCGTTTTTTTTTTTCTTTTTTTTTCTGAAGGATCATGTGCCACTGAAGACTGAATAAAAGGAAGCTGAAAATTCAGCTTTGCTAGGAATTATTATATTTAAAAAAAAAGTTTTTTACATTATAACAATATCAAACAAATTATTTTTGATCAAATAAATGGAGCATAAGAGCGTAAAACAAACACATTTCGACTAGTACTGTAGTAGACCACTATTCATAAGCATCTTGTATCTATTAAATGTCAGATATTTAATCAAAATGCGTGATGAACCCCACAGTGTCTCATTTCAGCCACATTGTCTGAAAAAGATGAGTCTGTGTAAACCCCTCCTCCACCTTTGAGGATGGTGAATTCCCCATCAGGCCTTTGTGAAGGGTAAATAGGGGTTGATGAAGGTACTGTGATGAGGAAATTGGGGGAGGATGAACACAGACTGCCACAGGGGGGTCTTATGGGAGGGGATGGGGCACATTTTAGGGAACGAGTGTGTGTTTTCATTTTCACTGAAGAGTGGGGATTTGAGTGTGTGTGTGTGCTGATGCGTGTGTGCGCATGTGTATCAGCAGTTGGTGTGGAAACAAGGGGAGAAAGACTGGCATTATGTTTACAGCTTTTGGGCAGAGACAGGGGAAAAAAAAAAAAAACTACATAAATAAACATCACCATGGCAACTTCCAGGTCCTCTCTGCCCTTGTTAAGTCCTGGGACAAAGTGAAAAGAGGAATTATCATAGACCATTTTAATGAAGCAGCATGTGACTACATGACTGGAATTACCCAGACTAAATCCTGTGATCTTCGTGAATTAAAAGAAACTTGTTTTGTCTGACAGGGAAAAACCTAAGAGATTAATGATGGGTGGTAGAAGCAAAATTGTATATCATGGCAACATTTCAAAAACAATAATGAAGTATAAAGTATATTATATTTTAGATATTGATATATAATTAACCATAGAATCGTGCCACCAAAGACTGGAGTAATGACAGCTGAAAATTCACCGTTGCCATTTTATGAATACATTAATCTAGTATATTACAAATCCATTCAAACTCTAATAATATTTCACAAAAAATACTGCTCTTTAATATTATATTTATATAATATATTATATTATATTATTATTATTTTTTTTTTATATTAATGTATTTTTTTTTTTTTTTTACTTTAGATCAAATAAATACAGCCCCGGTGAGCATAAGAGATACATGTATATAACAGTGAATTAAATACTGTTATTTGAAGCTCAATGGATGCAGACCCAAAAGATAATTAGATAATTAGTCATAACAAATGATTATGTCTGACATCGTGCAAAAATAGCTTCACATAAGGTAAGAATCAATACAATAAAACAAATATTATAAAAATGATTTACTGATACGTGACGTCCTGCTTTATATTTTCACATTAATGCCTGTTTAAATAAAGCAGTCCTGCCACTATTGCCAAGACAATATATCTAGCATAGAGCAGTAAGATACTGTAAGACATGTCTCCTTCCCGTTATATATATCCGTGACATACCTTTGATCTACAACACATAGTATATACCCAACACAAGATACACAGGTAAAGAAATGGAGAACCGAAGCCCACACAATTACACAGAGAGTGTAAACAAGAAGGATAAGAAGTGGAGAGAAAAATATTGCATGTGTTTGCGCAAGAGAGAGACAGACAGAGAAGGAAGACAAATCATGCAATAAAGGTTCAGAGCCATTATTATGAACACAATGAATCGCTTCAGAATACATTTGGAAAATGCATAAACAACACAGTGTTGCAGCCTTATCTAGCCTTACCAATGTTTTCTGTGTCACAAACATACACACTAGCACAAAAGTGAGTGTGTAATTATAATAGTCAAACAAATACAATGTACTACGCACACACAAAGAGTGTGCATTAATGCCAGGCAGACATGAATAATGGAACACCTGCATTATCCTCTATGGAAATAGAGGCTAAGAGGAATTATTTACACACTCCCACACTTCTTCACCAAGTCATTTCCACCCTCCCTTGTCATTCAAGCACACAAACAGACGGGACACAACAAGACAGAGCTGGTTTTCAATTAGCCGCCCCTGATACTTACAAATGTCCAGAGGATTCCCCACACCTTTTCACTAATGAATTTCCATGGCCCTTCTATTCATTTGTGATAACTGGATAAAGTAATGTTTAAGATTGCACTCACTTTCTAGCCAATATTTTAGGGCTGATTAAAAATATATAAATATGTCTGTGAATTTTCATGATTTTAAAATTCCCTGACTGTGAAAACGCCTCACATGCATCCAAGGTCAAACACACCTTAATTTTCTTACAATATACAAATCAGCTAGGCTGACGTCATCATACTCAGATTCTAGTCAGATAAGGCATGTGTTTCAAACGAACCAGGAAAGAAAATGCCTCTGCACTCAATTGGATAGACCTACAACTAATCAGAGCAAAAGTAGTAAGTATATGTTCTACATTCATCTTTCCAATCAACAAATGAAAACAAATTTAAAATGACTGCGTAGTTGATATCTTCTATAACAGACATGATGGCGGAGTCTACACATCTCAATTCTCCAGCGGCAGCCATTTTTGTTGCAAACGAATTCAACCCAAGTGCGCTTTGGTGAAGTGGATGATTACGTTACAGTTGATTTATTATCTGTCCATCATCGTATAAAGCCCACCCTGACAATTTGATTGGTCCAAACAGCTCTGGTTCGAGCATAGTTGCTCCACAACGGATCAAGTCCAGACCGAACTTCCCGATCTCAAACTGTTTCAGACAGTTCAGAATTGGATCATTCTTTTGGGAGACAATAACTCCAATATCATGCACTTAGAACTTTGAAATTTTGCTGATCGTTTACATTCACAAATAGCAATATTACATAAAAGGTAACATCTGAAAAAGCATAATATGAGCACTTTAAAAACAACATGATTTGGAAAACAAAATTTCACGGATTTACTTTCTCAAAACAAAACAAAAAATCCTTATTGTAAAATATTCATAATGGGTGCATTGTAAAAACCGAATAACCTTTTACTTTTTAACCAGCTCAAATTTATATGATGAAATCAAGTCCGGCCAACGTTTTTTTTTTTTTTTTTTTTTAACTGAACATGTTTCACTCAGAAATAGAAATATACTCAGATTATGGAAAAAAATGGGTTTCGAGTGGCATTTCATGTTGAGTCCCCTCAGATAGCGGCATGACTTTCTGTGCTTGTACTTTGAATGTAAATAAGGGAAATGTTGCTGACAGATCTTCCATAACGTTGTTATATGTTTCTGCATATAACATAGCATATATAGAGAAGGACGGGACGGGAGAAAATGGGGAAAACGATGGGGGAAGAAGAAAGGACAGTAAAGAGATGGGGAAACGCAAAAGGAGGGAGCTGGGAAGGAGGGTTGAGAATATAGTGTGAAAGAAAAAAAATGGGAAGGACACAAGGGAGGGATAAAAGGAGTTCAAACAGAGGATTATGGGAATAAAGTGGCGTGGAATCTCCACCAAAGAGAACAAAGGACACAACGCAGCCCATGTGAATGCAATTTTACATCCTCACTCACAACCACCCACCGACCCTCGGTCAAAAACACTGCTGTCTTTCTCCAGGAATGAAGTGCTCAGCATCTCCTGTTCGATAATAAAGTTTAATTGAAACCTTAAGGAAATGACTGCTGAAACACAGCTTATTCAGAATGTGATGACAGTGTCATATATTTATATGCACATTCAGCATTCTTTCTCATATATGCACATTCAGCATCCTTTCTCACAAGACTGTATAGCAGCTGACCCTTAATGTGTGCATATGCTGACCACTGTCCTTTTTTTATCAATTTAATGAATCCTTGCTAAATGAAAGCATTTCTTTCAACAAAATCTGACAGATCCCAAATTTAACTAATTACATAATTCTTGCATTTGCTTATAAAAGTTATGAAACCTGAAACATAATACAAACAAACAGCAGTTTTCTCTATCTCAAATGCTATACGGTCAAAATCCGAAATGCATTAGGCTTTTTTGCCTACTTGGAAACGGAGATGGATCCAATTTCAAAATTATTTAGGCACATTAACATCAACCACACCAGTTCTCAAGCACAAGAAGTTGTTTTCATGTACAAATACTTTTCATACCTTTCCACACTAACAGACTTGGGTTATTCCAGTTCAGTGATTCGGTAAAGTGCTCCGTCATGTTCTTTAGCTTGTTTGCATAGAGTGTCCTCTACATTCATAGACCGATTTTTCCTCTGGGTCACTGACATACAGCTCAACCTGAGCATAGCTCGCTACAAGCCTGGATAAAACACTCTTTTCAAATGCCAATCACACTGTCTCCATGAACAGGCAGGCTGTGAAACTGGACGTAAATGAGCTTCCACAGACAAAGCCTTTAACCTTAGAGGAACAAACAGGGCAGATTCAAATAGTTTGCTGCCAGAGGGGAGATATATTGAGGCAAACAAGACAAGAGTCAAATAATACTGGAGATTGAGACCTTTAAGCAGAATAGACAGAATATTTTCACATAGAGGAAATGGATGACTGTTCCCAGGGTCAGGTTTAGGGAAAGTGGCCAACAATTTCCAGGTATACGTAATGTAAACGTAACGTGTTCAAATATTTGTTGATTCTCTGATAAAGAGTGAGGAGCCCAACAGGTTTAGGAGACTTGAGATTTGTAATAAACCAGTATCCTGTATCTATACTAGCATCAGTGACCATGCACACTAACTATAGGAAACACAGGCTGAAATGAAAGATTAATGAAAGATTAGCATTAGTGTGTCTCAACTCATAGCACGTTAAGAATAGTATGTGAAGGATGGCCAGATCGTGTACTATTTCCAGTGGATTTTTCAAAGTGTGCAAACTTGCAAGAGATCAATAAATAAAAACTTTTCTTGAGCAACAAATCAGCATATTAGAATAATTTTGTAAGGACTATGTGCCACTGAAGACTGGAGTAATTATGATGCTAAAAAAAAAGCAGTTTACCATCACTGGAATAAATAACATTTTTAAATATATTGAAATGGAAAACAGTTGTTTTAAATTGTAATAATATTTCACAATATTACTGTTTTACGGTATGTTTGATCAAATAAATGCAGCCTTGGTGAGCGAGATCTTTCAAAAACGTAAACTGTCTGTCTTCTCTCAAAACTCAGATTTTTTATTTATTTTTGCTGAACATGAAGTCATGTGGAGCATTTTTTTTATTCCCCAGTGGATGTGGCTTCGCAACTCTCCAGAAAGACAAACCGAGATATCTCATCACCTGTAACTTCTTGTGACAAGTTATGAAAAACACTCAAGCCGCATTCACACTGACAGTGCTAGAGGTTGCCAAGCCTCCAAACTGTTCAAAAAATGAATTCAAATTAAATGATCCCATGTTTTGAACCCGATAATTTAAATATATGAAGCGTTCGGCAGAACCCATTATTAAGGTTCTAGAAGCTTTTCGGTATCACAATAAAACACAGCCACAAGTTTGAGACATTTCTTTAATGAAGTATCGAGATGTTAATTATATTAAATATTAAATTATGGTATATTAAAGAAATGTCTTAATACTTGTCTTGTGTAGTATTTCAAGTTCAAGTAGTATTGCGTCATATAGTGATGCTTTTGAAATTCCATCTAAATCCAACGCACATGGCACCCTTTAGCGTCAATATAACACGGTTCAGTTATGGGTAGGTTTAGGTCTGCGGTAGTGTTAGGGTTAGACCACTAGGAGGCGCCTTCTGCCCCATATGTATCTGCATCTCATATTGACGCTAAAGGGTGCCAAAAAGCATCCGTATATGAAGCCTTGGGATGAGAACGGGCTGAGTATTTGTCATTGCCAGTGCAAAATGTATTCAAATTGGGATTAATCCATATTTTGTAGAGCTAAGCAGTGGGATGTGCTTTCTGTGGAAGTTCTGAGCCAAACTTCAGCTATGGTCACAGCAGGTGGAGAACAGCTGTGTGGAGCACACTGACGCCCATCTGTTGGGAGCTGGGAGAGAACTAGACTCGTTGAAGAGCGACACATCAACATATTCATAAATTTCACAATTTTATGCTCTATGGTGTACAGAATTACATATTTTGAATTATCAAATTGAGTAATATGCCTCATGGAAAGTCAGCGTATTATGTATTACAACCATTAAACAAGCAATTAAAGGGATTTTAACAAATTTTTTGTCAATTACTCACCCTCATGTGTTTCCAACCCCGTAAGACTTTTGTGCACTACGTGAATTCACTCGAGGCTCACAGAGAAGGAAATCAATAGTTGAATAAAATCGTTATTTTTGTTTGTTTTTTGCACACAAAGTATTCTGGTCGCTTGCTAAACTGAAGATTGAGTCACTGTTTTCACTTGGACTATATTAACAATGTCTTTAATAACTTTTCTGGGCCGGCAAGTTTTGATCCCTCATCTCAGATTTCATCAAAAATATCTTAATTTGTGTTTTGAAGATGAACGAAAGTCTTATGGGGTTGGAACAGCATGAAGGCGATTAATTTTACTGAGATAATCTTCATTTTTGGGTTAACTATCAATGAAAAAAGAAATATGTAGGCTAATGTAATCTCCAGGTGATTTCCAAGATCTCAGTGAAAGAAAAACAGCAAATAGCTTCAGTGAGCAATATACCAGCATATTTGAGAAGATTCCAGTGTTGTCAAGGCAAGGCCATGAGGGGCCTGGATGACTAGGGTTTTACAGTAAAGCAGAGGCAAGCTTTTAGGAAGGTCCACAACGGAACAGTCAACCTCTCTCGATTCTGTCCTCATCTTTCCTACACTGCTTTTGAAAGGGAGTAGGGGGTTTGGGGGGCAACCTCGGGGGGCTTTTTCAACACAGTGCGCTCGGATGAACCTCCTCAGCCTCACAGCTGGGACATCATTATCTGAGCGGAGCAGGTCATGGGCTTTGGGCGAATAAAGAAACAGCAAGAGAGGAAGAAAGAAAGATGATAAGGGCACTGCAGAATACTGTTACATACACCAATGTTCAACATTTTGAGGTTAGAAAGATGAAAGATCATGTGACACTGAAGACTTTATTGATGATGAAAATTCAGCATTTGCCATTACAAGAACAAAATACATTTTAAAATATTTAAAACATTTTTTAATTTGTATTTAGGGCTCGGTGATAGGACCAAAATAATATTTAACGATATGAGTAACTTTGTATCACGATAACAATATCACAAAACATGGTATGAGCAATTTTGTTTTCATTAAAATGTCATAATTCTTGGTCACCAATTTCAATATCAGGAAAAAAAAAAAAAAAACAATAGCCGAAGTAAAGCTTGCTGAAGACAAGTAAACATTCAGTGATTAAACGAGAACAAATACTAATTACAAGCAATAGGACAAAACTAGAAGGAAGACACAAATTAAATCGACCTACAGTACCAATTCATAAATTGTATTAAGTAGTTTAATTACAAAATTAAAGAGACAAAAACTCTTTAATTTTTTTTTTATGTACAAAAAACATACATAGTCTTTACTGTGTAAAATAAATTGTCTTTTGTTGTTTGATTAACATTAATTTAAAAGTACGTAGATTAGGCTGCTGTCACTTTAAAATAAAATACACTGATCTAATACACTGATACACATGCACTTTCTTTCTCAACTGTTTACATTCACTTAAGACATAAATGACTGTTTATGAGGATACTTGAAAAGATGGGTATTTTGACGCAAAAGTAGGCTATGTGTAGAATATTTGACCGTTCAAGCCAATAAGACGACAAAAAGAACTCAGTACGCTCTCAGACAGCGCTTGCATACAGAAATATGGTTATACAATGGTTTTGTTTTTGAACAGCAATGCTTAAATGCATGCAAAGAATATGCTTTCACAATGCCACAGCATGGCAATGTCACGTGAGAGCATAACCATGATAGAGATAGTTCAAAGTCTTTACCGTTTGACAAATTTCTACCAGTTAGTAAAATTTGTAGTAAAATTTGTAGTAAAATTTAAAAATATTACTGGTGTTATTTTTAACCCCATTTACCATTTTACCATTTACCATTCAATTAAATGAATTGAGAAATATTTAAAGGTTGGCAATGGATTCATTTAATTTGCTAAAATGTATACTAACTTTCTTTCAAATCTTAAGACAATGCTCCATCCGAAATGCCATAAAGACCTGACGGGAGATAACATAAACTATAGGTGATGGATTGCAAGACTAATGAAACTGATGTTAGGATTACAAAACGGATGAAACCACCTGCCTCTGAGCTGTTTGGGAAATGAAAATGTCATGCAATACATGCACGCTTCAATGCACTGGCATTAAAATGCTCAGTGTAGTAATGAAAATTAATACCTAACTTTAAAATTAAGTGTTTCACAACCAGCCATACATCTCAATAAGAGACTTACGTAACAGTATGTTGACTATGAGTAGGCTTAGAGAAAATACACTCCATTATGTGTGCAATAACACTATTCACCGAGACCCCTGGGTCCTTACTAACATTTCTGACCCAAATTCCAAAAGCTGACAATCATCTTTTCTCTTTCATCTTTAACTTGGCCACACCACAATCATTAATCTAACAATATTTGCTGGAAATATTCTCTTGCTAGCTACTATGTGCATCAGTAAAATTACAGAAAAGATGCCATGGCATTAGTTTTACTGCTTGCATTGCAAAAGACCACATAGCTCTTAACTAACCACCACATGTCAAACATAAACTAAATATTTCTGTTCTTCACCAGCTAAGCAAACTGTGGATCCCTGATCTATCTGATTTGGATAAAGTGGTCACAGCAATCACATCCTTTTGGGATTTTTTAGCTTTGTGGTTTAAAAAAAAAAACCTGGCCCACCCAGAATCCACTGCAGAAAATACTTAAAAGGGTGCTGCTGAAGAAAAATAATAAAAAAGACGGGTGATAAATCAAGAGCACGGCTTTCTCTCATCTTACATCTAAAATTAAAGTGAAGTGCCATGGTTCAGGTCTGAAGTGATAAAACAGAGCCTAAGAGGAGACCTGAAATAAGGACTATCAGCAAACAAAATACACTAAAGTCAAGGCTTGAGCAAGAAATATTGGCTAAACATCAGAACTGTTGGGAAAAGGGCAAAGGTGAGTGTCAAGCTGAATAGAACTGACTGTTTAGAAAAATTATGACCTGTACATGTACCTCACATTGCCCCATAACACTTTATTTTTAAACTGAAGGACTTGAAATTGAAAAACAGAACGAAAATAATGATGTGGCATCTGGCATGACATGTTTTTTGTCCAATCAAATGGTCTATACAAATATTTCTACACTGAAATATTGACTGCCCTTATGAAAGTAATGATTAACATGAGCACAGGGGAAATTACAAATATATTTACTCTAAGAAAAATACATCACAGGGCATTTTTTTATTCCCATAAGACGTTATGACTCAGTCAATGTTGGCCTTTGAGCAAACATTTCTTCATTAAAGCTGAAGAGTGTATATTTTTATACAACGAAATCTCCCATCACATCTTATGTGCAATGACAAACACTGTAGTTCTGTAATGCTATTAAAACACACTGTAAGAAAGTGATCAGTTGATTTAACTTAAAAAAGTGAGGAAACCCATTGCCTTAAAATTCTTAACTAAATAAACCTCATACATAAAAGAAAAAAAATATGTCGAATTGTCAAGTTCACACAACTTAATTATTTCAATTATGCATGATGTTTATTACTTAAAAAGTGAAGAAACTCTTTATCTTAACATTTTTAAGTTAAGTCAACCGTTCATTTGAACATTACACCATGTAACCTGACATATTATCACTGCACACTGTTTGAGACAGGAGGACTATCAGACTATCAGACTATCAAAAAGGGACAGTGTTCAGGAAACCGTTCTTTTTGGAGAACGAAAATTCTGTTTTGAGACCCTTGTGCAGAAATTCCAACTTTAACAAAAATGCCTGTTTTTTTTAACTGATCAGATAGATATGCAGAACCACAACTGATTTATAAATCAAACTGATCAGACAATGTGAAAGAGTCTGGCCGTACAATATATAACTCCCTGGCCGTCATTTAAAAATCATGCCTTTCCCCATTATAGTTGAATCACGAAAGCTACACCAGTTACTTTGCCAAGAGATCTCTTATTTATTATTTTTTATCAATGTATCAAACAGAGAGACACAGGCATATAGAATAAG
>NW_024121179.1:613075-728267 GCF_016745375.1 Pimephales promelas | reverse complement strand
CAGCGGGATTCCTATTCATTTACATTTAGTGCCTGTGTACTTGTGCTGGCCCGCTTTGCTTGGCCGCCTATTCCCCATACAGTTGCGCAAGGGAGTAAACGCTTTCTATACATAGTCCGGCAGAGAGCGGTCTATTTTTGCCCTATTGTGTGCTTATGGACTTGTGCTGGCCCGCATTGCTGACCGCCTTTATTCCACGTTTATACATAGACCAGTGGAGCCCTCTGTATTCCTATCAAGTGTTTATTACATTTGCTGGCCCATGTTGCTGGCCGCCTGTTCCCACATGTTCTGCTCCATGGGCTTCCCAGGTCTCATGCAGTGGATGCTTGGCACGCACGGCGTTGAAAAGGGGTTCTCGTAGCGTAAGTAACTTCTCCATAAGAGAACGTACTAGGTTACCTAACATAACCTCGTTCTCTTCTTGAAGAGTGAACGAGTATTGTGTTAGCTGCCGTGCTCGTGGCACGAGCTTATTCGCTTCAGTCAATGACAACCAGAGTTCAGCCTGTTGAGCCCTCTTTATATATGCTAGCCACTCCCATTCTGGCGGGCTGTGACGCGTAGAGGGCGCGAAGGCTGTATATAGCAGGCATATACAGCCTGCTATGTCTGCTGTCGCCAACACTGCGTTGACAATAAATACAAAATTAAAGATCATTTTTGTCTTCAGATCTCGAGAAAGATGACTTTACCCATAGCGTAAGCAACTTACGCAATACTCTTCCTCTTCTATAGAGAACCGAGGTTGCGTTAGCTAACCAAAGTACATTATACTTAAAAATAACAACACTGGCTTCATTGCAGCTGTGCTTTTTATATTGTGCAAAATTCGTTTAATATAAGGAAACATTATGATTTCTTTGTAGGGAATGATGTAGGATGGGTTGCTGTCCTAGTGTTATTAGCTTATTAGCTAAGTTGGAGGTGGTATACTTTTTACATTTTATTTTTGTTGTTTGGATCTTTTTCCTATATTTGACAGAAATAGTTTAGCAATAGGAAATTAATGTGATCAGGACTTATCATAAGATAAACTTCAGATTTAGTGTCACACTAGCTAAACGTGTCTCCACATGTGCACTAACCAGTGTGGCCACAGATCTGACGCAATCTTTTTTTTTTAAGCAGACATCTGCCTTTGAATAAAATGGCTACATTTCTCATCAAATTTGATTTTTAGATAAGTAGGAAGTTCATTTTATTGTCCTGTGGCTTGAGTGGAACTTACTGTCTTGTGTCAGCAGTTAGTTTAGCTTTTCTGGCCTGGCAAAACCATAGCTACATGATAGCTGCTATTGCTAGTTAAATGAGGAAGGCAATTTAGCATTAGCTATCTAATGATCAATAATGTATGAAAAAGACAAGTCATCTATATTAGTCAATTTTTTTGAAGAGAAAGACGTATATTTAGTATTTATAGTATATTTTGTCAGTACTTAGGAGAACACTAGCAATGTAGCCTGAAGAATGTTTGTTCATAACATTGAAAGAGTCTTGCCAGAATGTCAGTTCAAGTTTGTTGAAAATCTGGGTAGCTGCTGGATTCCTCTCTTAGGACTGAAAAAAACCCCAAATTGCTTTTTTTTTTTTTTTTTTGGCGTGTGAAATTGCCGCCTTTTTAGGTCTGCTAATACCTTCTAGTCAGGCTTCTATTGGCATATTTATTACCTCGTGTCTTTGAGGTGGCAAAAGCTTATCACAGACGCTCACAGCTCCCCGCCAACCATTATGGATTTCTCCTTCAGGATTAGACTTGGAAATATCTCAACAATACCTAGAAGGAGGTTGTGGCTGGGACACTATTCATTTTTTTTTTTTTTTTTTTTGGTGCAATTTTTAGCATGATGCGGCAGTCGTAGAGAGTGGGATATTTTCAGTGGGGATTATAGTGGGGATTAGCATGTTGGCTTATTAGTAAGAGTGTCAGTGTCGCATTTCACAGGTCCACCGACACAAAAAACTGTTTACTGTAATTATTTCTGCACTTTTGTTTGTTGCCACTAATGGTGCTGAAATTACAGCTCTAAATTAACTGCAAAATGCGTTTTAGCAATTGTGGTAAAGTTTCAAACACAAAACATAAAGTCATTTGATACTGAGAATATTTATTTTAGGAACCTTTACTGATTCCATATGAATTATCCTTGAAATGCTGCTCATTTATAGGCCTGGTCCATATCTGCTTTAAACATGCTCAATATGACATGCTTCATTAGGAGACTTTTCTGTTCCGATTTACGGAGATTAGAACGATAAAAATTACGTCAACAGGCTGATGAATTTTTTCAGGAGTTCAGATCTTCCCTGGAGGCCGATTGTGTAATGATTGGCGCTATGAGAGACCCAGTCTGTCAACAGAGGCACCACCCGGCTGGCCAACAGGGGGAGTTGTTACGTTACATTGGACATGGAAGGTTGTGATTTGAAATGATAATAGTCTGCTTAGAAGCAATGAAAGCAGTTCAGAAATTGCTGCATCCACCCTTTGTGAGCGAATCAAGGAGACTCCACCGAATGAGATGTGCATCTGAACGCGAAGATTAATGGCACCTTTGAACCGTTACATTACAGCACCCGAAATAATCACAGCCGTGCGGTTAATCTCCACTTTGATGAGTTTCTTCCTTAGCGGGAGAGAGAGAGAAACACAGATTACTGCACACTTCACTGCTCATACAGTAATTGAGTCACTGCAGTGTCCACCAGCTGCTCAAATCGGCTCAGCGTGTTTGTTTTCGAGTCTTTCAGTGTTTCGTTTTTGCTTTACCTCGGTTGCCGTTTTGTTTGGTGTCGCAGTGCCTGTGCTGAGCATTATTTCCCTCACTATTTGTAATCTAGTCACTTTATCAAACAAAAATGTTCTTTTTGTTGAACCTTTTGTTGAGGTTCCCAAGTGTTATTTGAGCCCGTTCTTATCCCAAGGCGTCATGTACGACACTTTTGAAAAAGCGTAAAAATCCAACGCACATGGCACCCTTTTAGTGTCAAATGAGACACAGATATATATATATATATAAATGGGGCAGAAGGCGCCTCCTAGTGGTCTAACCCTAACCCTACCCCATACCTAAACCTACCATAACCGAAGCGTCTCATTTGACGCTAAAGGGTGCCATGTGCGTTGGATGTTTACGCTATTTGCAAAAGTGTTGTATATGACGTCTTGGGATGAGAATGCGTTTGTTATTTCTGATTGTTTAGAAAATGCTTTTTATTGGTTTAGTCGAGTGTTGAGGAAACAACATTAGGCTACTTTTGAACATTTACGAAATGTTAGACGAACATGCAACTAAGGGTGCGTTTACACAACAACTATGTATTAAAAATGGAAAATTTTTCCCTTCTCGATTTTCGTGTGGACGACAACGTCGTCAAAACGATCCCTATCCACACAGATACGTGAAAACAGCTAAAAATGCTGGATTATGCATGCCAGGCCAGTAGATGGCGATGGCACTTTGTAAGAAACACTATGCATCTATAGACTGAACATAATACTGAGCGTAATACACATGTGCGTGGTCACCATTTTCACAAATTCACGTTTTTGTAGTTTACACAGAGAAGATAACAGTATCGTTTATAAAATGTTGTGTTTTTTAGGCCCCAAAAAGCCACTTTTGTAGCCAAAACAAATAAAACGTTTTTTTTTTGTTTTTGTTTTTTAGCTAAAAATGGTGTAGTGTAAACGGTCCCTAAAACGTTTCTGAATTTCTGAAGACCAGATAACTTTGAACGAATGTCATAATGTTACTGAAAGAAGTTTGTTTATAACTTAGTGAGAATCTTGCCAGAACATTTCCCTGTTAGCTGGGGTATAGCTTTAGATGAGTGGACTTTTGTTGCTTGCATTTGAGTTCGATCTCCATTTTGTGCTGTAGGATTACAGGAAAGAACACAAAGTGCCAATAAGCTTTTGCGTTGCATCAAATCTCTTTCCAATTAGTTTGCACAGTGTCCTTGGCAGTATAATGTATCACTGAACACATCTGCGTGCCGGACACATGCGTTCATCTCGATTACAAACCCCAGCAATCATTTGCATAAATTGCATTACTTTCAGCTGATGCGATCAGAAAAAAAGCTCTTAGGATGGAATCGAAGCAGCTGATGGATTCCATGGCCTTTTGGGCCTGTTTGTCATCTTTACATACATGTTCAAACATTTATTCTGTACATTAGGCTTCCTAAAGTCAATTGTGGTTCACTAGTGTACAGTATTATTATTCATCTATATTATTTTGAATAACAAATATACAATACATAAAATAAACAGTGCTGTCAAATCGATTAATCCAGATTAATAGCATCTGACATAAACGTTTGTAAATATGTAATGTGGGTATATTTATGTGATGTAAGCCTGAAGAAGTCCGACTGACCGAATTGTTCCTCATTAAAATATTTCTGTATTTATGCAAACTTGAGAGTAGGAGTGTGGGATCAATAGTTGTCCAGATTATATTGAAAAAAATAAAATAAAGAAAGAAAAAATCATGTGTGAGGGAGAAGTTCCCGATTAACCCCGAGTGTGTGCGTGTGTGATCCCGGTGCATTAAATGTTAATGAACACAAGATGGCACTGTGCGCATATAAAAACTTCTCTTCTGATATTTCTTTATGTGTGCGCTCTCATTTAATGCTTCATTGGTCTCTGTGTCTGTTTCCATTGAGTGTCTGTCAAATAGGCCTATCTTTGACAGATTACTAGAAAGCTGAAAGAGTCTGTCGACTACAAAGGGCCTCTGAGGAATTTGTGTGATTTGTTTGGTAGCACAGGGTTTGCTGTGGCCCATTTCATTTTAAAAGCCTTTATAATATTTGTCTTCATTAGTGATTATGTTTTCACAGTAATGTTTTTTCCATCTGAACGAGGGACGAAAGGCACTTTGAAACTCACCCTTCAACTGGAGTTGAATAATATTGATTTACATTTTTTTTTAAGTGTGGTTCTGTCAGAAGTTTGTCAGCGGGCATCGTTGAAAACTGGAGTCGGTCTAAATCCCTCTCATGTCCCGCGCTCCCTTGAGAAGATGCGTAACTTCTCATCTTAAACGGTAAAACAGATAATGACAACAACATCAGCTTTATACATTTGTTATTTGTGCATTTTTGATGGGATAAACCATACAGAAAGCTGAATTGCATCCTGATCAAAGAGTATTTCCTTAGAGTTGTGGTCCACAACAGGATCACGTGAGGAAAAATTTTACTCCAGTTTTACTTTTTTCATATGGCAGAGACATTTCGCACAAACCCCCTAAAGAGGCATGGGGAACGAGAACAAGAGTTTTGAGAATGAACGCAAAGTTGCTAGTGGGAAAGCAAAACTTTTGCGAGAGAACGTCTCAGGTTACGACTGTAACCTATGTTCCCTGAGAACAGGGAACGAGACACAGTGTCGAATGACACTTTGGGGAAAGGCGTGACAGTTGTCGGAAATCACAATCAAATTACAGCAATCAGATTGACCGACGACAGCCCATGAATCACTATCGTGAGACCTGGAAGTATAAAAGGGCGACTTGACAACATGATAATCACCTTTTCGTCTAAAGGGACTGTTAGGCAGGCAGGCCCCGAGGCATGGCGAAAAGACGCAGTGTCTCGTTCAACTGTTCTCAGGGAACATAGGTTACAGTCGTAACCTGAGACATTCCCTTTCGAAAGGGAACTCACACTGCGTCGAATTGTGTTTTGGGGAACGATATAACCATGCCGCCATGCCAAGTGGCAGTGACAACTGTCAGAACCAGCAAACTCAAATGAAACGCTAGAACCACTCCCTCTCAGGTCACACTGGGCTGTCAGTGATAGCATTCCCTACACGGTCATTGCTCAAGCTACATGCCTCACAGAAAAACCTCTATAAACATAGTTTACCGAAATGCTTACCTGGGCCTGCTCAAGGGCCTGGAACCACAGCTTCAAATTAGAAGGGTCCCTTCTAGGAAATGTGGCGAGGTAACCCGAAGGAGTCCTATCCAATCACTATTGAGGGGAACATACTCACCCGAAATGCCACCTGACCTGACGTCACTTACATTGGATACCTGACCAACTTCCTGTCTGTCCGACGTCTTGCTCATATCAGTGGTCACAGGCAATGTCAAATCTTCTGCAATTGTATTATGTTTTTTTACATTAAGCGATTCGAAGTGCAACTTGATAGGAAATTAGTAAAATTAAAGGGTTAGTTCACCCAAAAATGAAAATTAAGTCATTAATTACTCACCCCCATGCTGTACCATCCCCGTAAGACCTTTGTTCGTCTTCGGAACACAAATGAAGATATTTTTGATTAAATTTGAGAGCTGGATCACTGCTACATAGGCTGCTTAAGGGATAGAAACTTGACGGAGAGTTCAAGAGATTTCCATGACACATGCGCGAGAATTGCGTAATAAGTAGTTCAAGGAGATCGCAATTCTCTCGCATGCGTCGTGGAAATCTCTTGAACTCTCGTCTCAGGCCCAGAAGGAAGAAGTCGTTATTTTAGTTTTATTTCCGCACAAAAAGTATTCTCGTCGCTTGATAAACTTATAGTTGAGCCACTGTAGTCACATGGAATATTTAAACATTTTCTTCAATGACTTTCTGGGCCGTCAAGTTTCGATCCCTTAGGGTGCCTATGTGGTAGTGATCCACCTCTCAAATTTAATCAAAAATATCTTCATTTGTGTTCTGAAGATGAGCAAAGGTCTTACGGGGTTGGTACAGGTTGGAACTAACCCTTTAACCCTTTTAGATTTGACATTTCCATAATAATTTATTATTTTGATCACAGGCTTTAAGGATTTCAGAAGTCCTGAATTCCCTCACATAGAGGGAGCCTCAATAACCTTCAGTATCCTGGTCCAATATTAGCTTGTTTAAAATAGCTCCACATTCATCTCCTGTTTATAATTGGCCAAATCTCTACTCCAAACAGCTGATATTTGCCGAAAGCCTGCCAGGACTCTATCCAGGTGCTTCTATGCATCATTGAAATCAGTCTGGATTCTTTGTCTTTCTTTGTCTGTTTGTGGACTTCTTTGCCATTATTTGATAATCTGCCATTTTGTTAAATGCTGGCACATCTGTGAGCACTTGTATTGAATATTTTAATAAATGAACCTGACTTTATGTAGCTACTCATAAGTATGGTGTGCAATATAGCCGTCTTCACCTCTTCAGCACTTTACGTCCCTGGTATATCACTATGTAAATGCAATGATTAATTCATGAATCTCTAGTAAAGCCAGTTCCGTCTTTGCTATGATGGAGCTCACAGTAGAGGTCAGGGAAAAGCTCTTAAACTAACACCGATCCATATAAAGGAGAGTTGACTGGAATACACATGACATTTAAAAAAACTCTTAACCAGCCGATAGTGCATTTGTTCCCACTTACAGACCATATGCGTTCGAGTTGTTGCGCCTTTTTATTTTTTTTCCCTCTCTTGTTTGTCTTGCTATTAAATATCGTATTTCTTTTTACAGGAAATATATCAAACAGAACAGAAAATAGTCACATGACCCCATTTTAAAAACAAAATAATTTCTTTAAATAAAATTATCTGGACATTTTATCATGTCAACCCGGTCAGACTTTGTAAGGGCATGATGGCTTCTTAGTGTTCTTTGTCAGCATTTATTCACAATAGCCCGAGCGATGATATCAGAAATGTCCTTTCTCCTCACCACAGTTACTCTGTGGGGAATTATTCATTGAAGTCTCTTTGATTTAATGACAGTGAAACACTTGTGCAGTTCATAAACAGCTCTTTTCATGTGTTTATGTGTGTGTTGTCTGAGAGGTTAATTAGAATTTCCTCAGACTGCAGTTTCATCTCCAGGGTTTTACACTTTAGCACAAAAACAAGACTCTTCTCAATAATTATGAGCACCATCAAAACAGAACAAATACATGAGAGGTTTGATGGGGTTTCGTGGCTTCCCATTAAAAAGCTGTATTTTTGGTTCGCTTTTAAAACCCCTGTCATACACTCTGTAATTGCTGCTGAGGAAATTTGCGATCAGTAACTCAACTTAAAATTTCGGACAACTTTGTTTCATTTTATTTATGGTTCTATGAAGTGAGGCTATATTTTTTTGGCTAAACCTATTAATTTATTTATTCATACCTTATTCATTGTAAAAATAGAATTCATAAAGACACGAACTTGAATGTTTTCTTTGAATTATGACATTTTTTTTAGTTTTTGATGTAAATGTATTTTTGATATTTTTTGATATCAAAGTGGTGTAACAGTCTTGATAGGAAAATATGAAAATCAAAAAAAGTATTAAAAAGTGATTAAAAGACAAGAAACCAGTAGTAGTCTACCATTATTATTATTTCTAAAGACAAAACAAAGTTTGTCTTCTGGTAATCAAGTTATTGCTGCTACTTGTATTGCTATTTTAGGTAATTGCTGTTGCTGCTGCTGCTGTTGATTATTTCTGCTGCTGTTGTTGATTTTTGGTGATGAAGGTTATTGCTGCTGCTCTAGGTTATTGTTGCTCCTGCTGCTGCAGTAGGTTATTGCTGCTGCTGTTGCTGCTGTTGTAGGTTATTGTTGCTGCTGCTTCTGCAGTGCTTCTGCTGCTGCTGCTTTAGGTTAATGCTGCTGCTGTTGCTTATATTGCTCCTGTTGTAGGTCATTGTTGTTGCTGCTGCTGCCATAGCTTATTGTTGCTCCTGCCGCTGCAGGTTATTGCTGCTGCAGCTTTTATTGCTGCTGTTGTAGGTTATTGTTCCTGCTGCTGCTGCTGCTGCTGTTTTTATTGTTGCTGTTGCTGCTGTAGGTTTTTTGCTGCTGCTGCAGTTTTTATTGTTGCTGTTGTAGGTTTGTGTTGCTGCTGCTGCTTTTATTGCTGCTGCTGTTGTAAGTTATTGTTGCTGCTGCTGCTGTAGGTTATTGTTGCTGCTGTCTTTATTGCTACTGCTGTAGGTTATTGTTGTTGCTGTCTTTATTGCTACTGCTGTAGGTTATTGTTGTTGCTGCTGCTGTTGTAAGTTATTGTTGTTGCTGCTATAGCTTATTGTTGCTGCTGCTGTGGGTTATTGCTGCTGTTGTAGGTTATTGTTGGTGCTGGTTTTATTGCTGCTGTAGATTATTGTTGCTGCTGCTGCTGTAGGTTATTGTTGTTGTTGTTGCTGCTGCTGCTGTTGTAAATTATTGTTGTTGCTGCTATAGCTTATTGTTGCTGCTGCTATGGGTTATTGCTGCTGCTGTTGTTGCTGTTGTAGGTTATTGTTGCTGCTGCTTTTATTGCTGCTGTTTTAAGTTATTGTTTTTTGCTGCTGCTGTAGGTTATTGTTGCTGCTGTTTTTATTTCTGCTGTTGTAGGTTATTGTTGTTGTTGCTGCTGTAGGTTATTGTTGCTGCTGTTTTTATTGCTGCTGTTGTAGGTTATTGTTGTTGCTGCTGCTGCTGTAGGTTATTGTTGTTGTTGCTGCTGCTGCTGTAGGTTATTGTTGTTGCTGCTGTTGTAGGTTATTGTTGCTGCTGCTGCTGTTGTAGGTTATTGTTGTTGCTGCTGCAGCTGTAGGTTATTGTTGCTGCTGCTGTTGTAGGTTATTGTTGTTGCTGCTGTAGGTTATTGTTGTTGCTGCTGCTGCTGTGGGTTATTGCTGCTGCTGCTGTAGGTTATTGTTGCTGCTGTTGTAGGTTATTGTTGCTGCTGCTATATGTTATTGTTGTTGCTGCTGCTGAATGCTATTGTTGTTGTTGCTGCTGTAGGTTATTGTTGCTCCTGCTGTAGGTTATTGTTGCTGCTGCTCTAGGTTATTGTTGCTGCTGCTGCTGTAGGTAATTGTTGCTGTTGCTGCTGTAGGTTATTGTTGCTGCTGCTGCTGTAGGTTATTGTTGCTGCTGCTGTGGATTATTGTTGCTGCTGTTGTATGCTATTATTGTTTCTGCTGCTGCTACTGTAGATTATTGTTGCTGCTGCTGTAGGTAATTGTTGCTGCTGCTGCTGTAGGTTATTATTGCTGCTGCTGCTGTAGGTTATTGTTGCTGCTGCTGCTGTAGGTTATTGTTGCTGCTGCTGTATGCTATTATTGTTTCTGCTGCTGCTACTGTAGATTATTGTTGCTGCTGCTGCTGTAGGTTATTTTTGCTACTGCTGCTGCTGCTGTAGGTTATTGTTGCTGCCGCTGTAGGTTATTTTTGCTGCTGCTGTAGGTTTTTGTTGTTGCTGCTGCTGTAGGTTATTGTTGCTGCTGCTGCTGTATGCTATTATTGTTGCTGCTGCTGTATGCTATTATTGTTGCTGCTGCTGCTGTAGATTATTGCTGCTGCTGCTGCTGTAGGTTATTTTTGCTGCTGCTGTAGGTTATTGTTGCTGCTGTTGTAGGTTATTGTTGCTGCTGCTGTATGTTATTGTTGTTGCTGCTGTTGTAGGTTATTGTTGCTGCTGCTGTTGGTTATTGTTGTAGCTGCTGCTGCTGTAGGTTATTGTTGCTGCTGCTGCTGTAGGTTATTGTTGCTGCTGCTGCTGTATGCTATTATTGTTGCTGCTGCTACTGTAGATTATTGTTGCTGCTGCTGCTGTAGGTTATTGTTGCTGCTGCTGCTGCTGTAGGTTATTTTTGCTGCTGCTGCTGCTGTAGGTTATTGTTGCTGCTGCTGCTGCTGTAGGTTATTGTTGCTGCCGCTGTAGGTTATTTTTGCTGCTGCTGTAGGTTATTGTTGCTGCTGCTGTAGGTTATTGTTGCTGCTGCTGTAGGTTATTGTTGCTGCTGTTGTAGGTTATTGTTGCTGCTGCTGTTGGTTATTGTTGTTGTTGCTGCTGCTGCTGTAGGTTATTGTTGCTGCTGCTGTAGGTTATTGCTGCTGCTTTTATTGCTTTTGCTACTGAGCAAGTACGGGACTTGCTTCTTCCAGTACTGTATATCCACAGACAGGCTGCTGTGAGCAACTAAGACATATTGCTGCAGCACAAATATAGCATGCATGATGTTACCCATAGCAGCACTATACAGATGGAGATGGGGGATTTCTGAAACTGCCATGAGACGCTGATCAAGTATTTGAAAGTTGAGCAGCAAGATCATCGGCTGCTGATACAGAAGGAACCAATCAGCATTGCCCTGTGGAGCACCATGTGACTGAAAGCAGACTGAGATAAGGACATATCAGCATTTACCATGTAGAGTTTCACATCAGAACTTAGTATTTAAAACTAGATATTGAATGCAATTTCCGTATTATTCACACTATTATACATTTTTGGCCTTGGATAAAGCTAAATAGCTGAGATCCTGATCTCACTTCTGCAGGGAGAACAGTTCATGACAGATTGTTGAGCTGTGTGTGTGGCTTACAGAAGATTAACTCTCATCACTGGCTCAAATCGATGTGTTTGCGCCCAAGTGGGTAATCTGTTAAATGATATCATTCATATGGTGTTTGACAGCGTTTTTTGTCAGGTCGATTTAGCTCTCCGCAGGGTTCAGGATGTGACATGATAGCTCCTCGCATGGAACGTAAATCACAAAAATCCAAATGATTTAAATTAACATGATGCAATATCGATTTTGTCACCCATTTATGAAATGTTAGATGTTCTGAACTTTTTTCTTTAAGATATGACTTGATTTTTTGCAGGTTTTGTAAGCGTGTAGAAAGATAATAAGAATTAAATCTGCTGCAGTTGCAATAGTCTAGAGAGATTGATGTTATTTTTCAATATGGTGCTAAGCAGCGAGACATTTTCAAGCATAGAAACACTGGGCCTGTTTCCCAGAACAGATTAAAATGTTTCCACTGAAGGATTGATGTTAGTTTAGTCTAAGTCTAGGCTTAAGCTGTATCAGAAATGACTGTTAATTAAATCTGCTTCCTGGCTGATATATTTTTAGACAAAAATTATGTAAACCGTTTTCATGAAGGTGTAATAATGCTGCCTCTTGATGCATGTACCAATTTCTGGCCCTCTCAGCCTTATCTTGGAAACAGCGTTTCTTTCGGGGTATTTGGGAGGTGAATTTTGTGAATGGGATCTAGATGACCCAGAAATTAAAACTTTATTAATATTTACTCACAATTGTGTTGTTACACATCTGTACAGTTTTATTTTATTCCATTGAACACAAAAGTAGATATTTAGCAGAATGCCAAAGCTGCTCTTTTCCATACAATAAAAGCATACAATGGTTGTCAAGCTCCAAAAAGGACAAAGTGCATCCATAATGGAGGTATATTTATTGGATATTTCTCCTCATTTTACTCACAGGAATGATTAACTATTATGATTGACCAACATTTCTCCTTTTGTGTTCCACAGAAGACATAAAGTCATGTAAGTTTGGAAAGAAACAAAGGTTATGGAAGCCCATTTCTGCCACATAAAAACAACTAAATCTTGCTTAAGATTATGGCATAAAAAGTCAAAATTATGAGATAAAAATTTATGATGACAACAAGTTGTAATTATATCAAAATTGAGATGAGAAGTCAGTTATGACAAAGTTGAAATTGTGACTATTTTTTTGGTTGTGACATCAACTTATCTCGTAATCATCTCATAACTTAATATTTTTTACTCATAATCATGACTTAGTATCTCTTTTTAATATAGTATCTAGTAATTTTGAAATTTTTAACTTTAACTTTTTATTATATTTTTATTTTATTATATTAAATCATTATACATTTTTTCATACAAGGGTGATGACAAACATGTTATTCTTTTTTGATTTCTACTAAAAAATCCTATTTTTCTAAAAAAAATAAAATAAAATAAAAACTTACAATGGAAGTGAATGGGCCCCTTGTTGTAAATGGTAAAATGACCTCTGTTTAATTAGTAGCAAGAGACTCACATTCACATGAGATCCACCAGTAGCAAACCTCCTCAAACATCCAATCAATTCCCATTGGAGAAAATCAAGTCCCACCCTAAATATTTTCTTGTTCCAGAAGCTGTTTCACTTAAAAAATATTTGTCACAAAAGGGAAGAAAAGACTATGGACTAAATTTCTATCTAAAGACTAACTTTCATTTCATACAGACTTTAAAATATTTGACTTTTCTTTTTGTAGAAATCAACATCATACTACAAATGCTCTCAATTAAACGTATACTAAACCTGGAATATTCTTTTAAAACCTTCAGCAATGTAATTTCATTTAAAGTCATTTCCTTCTACAATGTCAGTCCTCTACCTTCTATCACAGAAAGGCTTCACTGATTACGGGTTCACTTTTAAGTCTACCCATATACCCAGCTGAAGTGTGCCAGCACGAGTCACCAGTGTCTCTGGAGCTGGGCGTCACTTTAAACAGCTTCACTACACAGCAAGGACACGGGCAAAGATGAGCGCCCCTTTCTGCAATTACCAAAGGAGGCTAACACGAGCCAGCTGGAGGAACATCAAAGAGCAGTGGATCAGAGAAACCGAGCCGCGTTGAGGTACCGAGGCTCTCAGCAGCCTTCACACTGAGCTAACACGGATAGAGCAAGTTCTCACGGCCTCAAATATCCAGTCCCCCCATCCCAAGTGCACTAAATCAAAGTGAGTACTCGCCCGCTCACTGTAGGATATGAGAGATTCGAGAGGACGGGAAAGTGAGTTGTGTGAGGCTGTGATGGTTTAAATTGGAATATTTTAGTCTCAATGTCAGTGGAGTCATTGTAGCCTCTGGCTTAGATAAACTTGCCATAGCGGTATCGTTATGCTAATTTACTGTTCCTCTTGTTGGTGCTGATGTGTGTCTTTTTTTAGATGTTAAAATACTTTCTCCTAGGCTTACTTAATGTACAGAGACAACTATAAATAAGACATTCATTCATTTACTTATGAAGAGAGTAATCACTGTTGTGCCGTGGTGCTTTTTAAAAAACATTGCTGATTTTTTAGCGGGTTAACGCCGCCTTCACACTGGCATTTGAAATCAGCTCCTTAATACGCAATACGCCTCCAACGGATGTCGTACTATACAGTGAAGAGTGTCGGAAGTAGGTAGAACAATTACCCAATAAGTTAATTGTATTAACTGCCCTAATAACGTTAGAAAGTCATGGGAAAAAAATGCTCATGAAAGTGCGTATCTATACCACGAATGTCATTTCTCGTGGCATTTTTACGCCAAAAATGGTTTTTAAATTCATATGCTACGTTCTGAAAACCCCTTCGGTAGGTTTAGGGGGGAGGGGAGTGGGGAGTTTGTGCGTATAATATGTACGCGAAAAACGCGTACCATATACACGCAAACACTATTTTTGGCGTATAAATGGTACGAGAAATGACATTCGTGCTTAGATACGAACTTTCATGAGATCGGGCTCAAAAAATGACATGACAACTTATTGTTATAAAATCATTATTTATTTTATTAAAAGTTAAGAATTCAGGTTTGTTTATCAGTACCATTGCAATGCTCAACTTCCGCTGGAATTGTCGGATAGGAAACGTCTGTTGCTTTTCGCAAGAGTTCAATTTTTTGAACGCATCCGGATGACCAACGGACACGATTTTCTTCGCACCGCACTCGGTCGGACCCGTTTCGGATCAATTCGCATTCAGTCTGCGAATCTCCATAAAAAAGGAATGACGTCCAGTCGTATCGGAGCTGATTTCAACTACCAGTGTGAAGGCGGCGTAACTTGTCGACTTCTGGCTCAAATAAAGATGAATTGAATTATGTGTTTACTGGCGTGAGTGTGGGGAACCCTAAATTTGTTCTTGTTCGAGCAGCTTCACTCAAATATACGTCACAATAGGGATGAAAAGACTATCACAACTCCCATGTCATGCCAACTTTCAGTTTCATCAATGCTGGACATATTAAACTGATGTTTACTGCCACCATTAGGAGACCTTACTTAGTCAGTTGGAATTATTATCAACCTAGTCTTTAATTGTAGCATTTGTAATTATGTCAGTGCCTTCATTTCAGAGGAATTACTGACGTTAAATCATTTTCATAACCTAATGTTTTCAATAATTACTTCATTATCTCCTTTACACCTTCATTTGTATTTGGAGACCTTTGGATACATACAGTAAGCACTTCTGTATGTAATTGAGGTAATGAGTGACATTTCGGTGTATAGCATTCAAAATGCAATGTCAACACAAGAGTCATCCATAATCCATTCACAAAATGGGACGCGGTCTTATAATTCTTTGACATCATATCCAGGAGGCACAGCAAATTATAGCTTCCTCATTTATGTGGATTAATTATTAATACACTGGCATTATATCTTGTTGCTGTTCAAGAAGAATACTGGGAGTGATTTTGTAGAAAAGTTGGCTTGGACTTTTTGTATTTTCTTTCTGACTTTAAAAAGAAGAGTATTGTTGGCTTTTTTAAGAGCTCTGACGTGGGAAGAGAGAGTTTATACGTACTAAGCGTGCTAAACCATATGAATCATTCACAACAGACTTCAAACAACATCTTCTCCCGCACGAAAATTCGACAAACTTTCAAATGTAAGTTGACGGACCTAGCTGAAATTTCTTCTGCTCCTAAAAAACATGATTTTTATTTCACCACCCAGTGCTTTATATATCTATTTTGGTTTCAACCATGGAGAAGAAGCAATACTAAAATGCTGCATGTTGTGCCACATTCATAGAAGTGTGACTCCTGTAGTGATGATGAGTTTGTTCAGACTAATGTTAATGTTTGTGTTCTTGTGGTTTTCCCTTGTTCCTTTCAGTGTGGGTTTCTCCATTAGCTAAGTACAATAGCATTAGCCGGTTCTTGACTGATACTGATGTACTGAAGTCAATGTTTACCTTACACAACAGACAATCAATTTGAAAACACAGTGGTGATACATGGGATCCTGAATGTGTGCTAAGCAGTTATTTCCAAAGTTTTACACTTAGAGAAATAAAGAGCAATTCGTAATAGTATTTTTAAAACTAGATTTATAAATTGCAGAAGTTCACATTGATTTTTTCTAGGGTGATCTGGTTGTTTGTTTGTGGTTCATACAGTATGACTTTGACAAGTGTATGCTTTGAAAAGTAATAGAGTGCTGCAGGGATGATGTCAAAACCCGGAAGACTAATATTGCCCATGGTTCCCTAGAGATTTTGGGGTTTTTCAATTTATGAGTAAAATAAAGCCTGTGGTAAACATAACTTGATGATACTTTAATGTTTTGTTCTGCCGTGAACTGCACACACTCGCACCCCAAAATGCCTTATCTAGTTATTTATTAGGCCCTGTTTACACCTGGTATGAAGAAGCATTTTGGTCGATCAGATCACAAGTGGATGATGCTAAATACAGATGTAACCACCCGATCTCACAGGAATTCATACAAATTTTATGAGGTGGCTAATTTGTAACAATTCGTACAACATCACTTGTACGAATTAGTACGATTTTTGCTAAATCGTACATATTTTACGAATTGCCCAATTCGTATGAATTCGTACGAATGACCTACCCCTGACCCCGCCCCTAAACCTACCCATCACAAGGGTTTAGACAAATCGTACGAATTCTTACGAGTGAGGTCGTATGAATTAGTACGAATTTGCCACTTTTTAATCATTCGTACGAATTCGTACGAATTGGTCGTGAGATAGCGTTGGGTGTAAACAAGGTCTTAAACATTTTAATCTTGTCCACTTTTGAACACTTCCAGAGATGGCCAAAAACGCATTAGACTGGATTAGTTTAGTAGAGTAAATGCTCATGTTGTCAAATGCGTTCGAATAGCCACACAAGACGCCTATACTCTCTGTCTGCTGACATAATATTTAAACATTATAGGAAGCGCACTTTAGCCAGATGGGATTTAAACTTTGTCGACTGAAGACCCAAGTTTGGTTTGAAGAAAAATGAAAAAAAAAAAAAAAAAAAAAAGCAGAAACGCTTCAAAATTTGTGTTTTCGGTATGGGTCCATAACATAAAAAAAAATTGTAATGTTTGGTGTTTGTTCAGTTCCTTTACATGTAAGTAAAGTGATATTTTCCCCGCGGTGGGCGCCACATTAAGGTCACAACCATCAATCTAACAGGGGATCTTACGTTTTGATAAATGCATAAACAACTTTACAATTATATGTATTATAATTGGAGCTCTCTCTTGGTCATGCCAAAGTCATATTTTGATGTACCTGTAAAGTATTTTTAATCAGCACTGTGACACTAAAGATCTGTGTGGAAATGTAACTTGCCTGGCTTAATCAGAGGTCAGTATTTACATATAAATGGAATATACAAAAGTAAATGTGGCTTGACATTATGGATAGGCACAAATTTAATAGCATAATAAACAACTTGTACAATGATTGGATGAAAAACAAGCCTCAAGCACTGGAGTGCTTCAGGACTTCAGATTAAAAGCTATTTGCCCATGCAAAACCTAGCCCCCCCTCCCCTTTTATTAACCTGTCAAAAGAGAAACATAAATGAACACACACCAAACAACATACAAACAAGGATACTCTCAGAACTGCTTCAAATACTTAGTATCCAAATGACATGTTCATAACATACATACACTCACCTAAAGGATTATTAGGAACACCAAACTAATCCTGTGTTTGACCCCCTTTCCCCCTTTCGCCTTCAGAACTGCCTTAATTTGACGTGGCATTGATTCAACAAGGTGCTGAAAGAATTCTTTAGAAATGTCGGCCCATATTGATAGGATAGCGTCTTGCAGTTGATGGAGATTTGTGGGATGCACATCCAGGGCACGAAGCTCCCGTTCCACCACATCCCAAAGATGCTCTATTGGGTTGAGATCTGGTGACTCTGGGGCCATTTTAGTACAGTGAACTCATTGTCATGTTCAAGAAACCAATTTCAAATGATTCGAGCTTTGTGACATGGTGCATTATCCTGCTGGAAGTAGCCATCAGAGGATGGGGACATGGTGGCCATAAAGGGATGGACATGGTCAGAAACAATGCTCAGGTAGGCCGTGGCATTTAAGCGATGCCCAGTTGGCACTAAAGGAGGTGCCAAGAAAACATCCCCCACACCATTACACCACCACCACCAGCCTGCACAGTGGTAACAAGACATGATGGATCATGTTGTCATTCTGTTTACGCCAAATTCTGACTCTACCATCTGAATGTCTCAACAGAAATCGAGACTCATCAGACCAGGCAACATTTTTCCAGTCTTAAACTGTCCAATTTTGTGAGCTCTTGGAAATTGTAGCCTCTTTTTCCTATGTGTAGTGGAGATGAGTGGTACCCGGTGGGGTCTTCTGCTGTTGTAGCCCATCCGCCTCAAGGTTGTGCGTGTTGTGGCTTCACAAATGCTTTGCTGCATACCTCGGTTGTAGTGGTTATTTCAGTCAAAGTTGCTCTTCTATCAGCTTGACTCAGTCGGCCCATTCTCCTCGGACCTCTAGCATCAACAAGGCATTTTCGCCCATAAGACTGCCGCATACTGGATGATTTTCCCTTTTCACACCATTCTTCGTAAACCCTAGAAATGGTTGTGTGTGAAAATCCCAGTAACTGAGCAGATTGTGAAATACTCAGACCAGCCCATCTGGCACCAACAACCATGCCCCACTCAAAATTGCTTAAATCACCTTTCTTTCCCTTTCTGACATTCAGTTTGGAGTTCAGGAGATTGTCTTGACCAGGACCACACCACTAAATGCATTGAAGCAACTGCCGTATGATTGGTTGATAATTGCATTAATGAGAAATTGAACAGGTGTTCCTAATAATCCTTTAAGCCTAGTTCACACTACGTGATTTTAAGCCCGATTTAAGCCCGATTTGCAAATCGTTGAGTCGCCGACAAGTCAGGGTGTTATCGCGTGCAAATCGCGGGCGATTAGCGGACGATTAACGCTCGCCAATCCGTTAGTGTGAAAGAGCCAACAACGCATCAAAGACAGCTCGCAGACAGCTCGCAGACAGGTCACCGAGCTCAGAAAAATATCTAGCCTGCTAGATATCTCGAGCAGTCGCGCGACTCAATCTCAGTGATGTCATGAGTACAGCCAATCATAGCAACGCATGGGTTGAGGACACCAGGTAAATCTTACTTTTTCTTTTTTGCATTTTTTTTCTCAGAGCAGATCGTCGAGCAAACAGTGTGCAGCACTAGTTTCTGTCTGACGTCCATAGTTTCTGTCTGACGTCCATATTCGCGTGTTGTGTTCTTCTCTGTAGTTTCGCGTCATTTCTGGTTCGTTTTATTGCGTGGTTTTTCATTACAAAACATGGTTTCTAGACCAGATAGAATCGTGTTGTTGTCAACTCGTTATTTGTTTGATTATTTTCAGGATTTAGACCGTATTATAGTACTGAAACAGCTCTCATTGAGTCACAAATGATATGCTCTTATCATCCTATCGTGGTTGTATCTCTATGCAGTGCGTTGTTAACTCGTGTAGTGAGTTACCTCCTGTTGTGGATCAATCACGTTGTGTTGTGTGGTGTGAACAGCTAAACAACTTGAACACTCATGATTTCACTGAGAGCAAGTCATGTAATGTGAACTGCACAGTTCAGCCCAACATTTTAAAATCATGTAGTGTGAACTAGGCTTTAGGTGTAAATTGAGTATAAAGCATGGTGTTTTATCCTATCTTTATTTCAATGAACTGAATTCAATTTGTCTATGACAAGTAATAAAGCTACATCAACTACTAAAGTAATCTGATCTGTGAAGCATCTCTGTGAATTATAAGCATTTTCGCTCAAGCTACTGTACTATGCACTGTTGAAGTCCCAAAACATTTCATGTGTTGCGTTCTAAAGCACTATTCTGAAGGCAAACTTTGCTAAGTTGGTAAAAATGCTAGCTTATGCCACTATCATTTGAACTCTTTTTACTGCTACAACTTCTTAAGTATGTACAACAGGATCACATGCAATGTGTTGGCAAAGCATTTGCGCACTTGTGTAAAGTATGTTTCTGGCAGGAATGGTTGCGGTCAGATTCTGCAATTTAGCTAATTTTTGCAGGCAAACTCAATTGGAACCCACACAGTCGGAAATTTCTCGCTAGGAAATTGCACCTTATTTCATATTCTACTCGACATTTTTGTGTGCATTATGCATTAAATGTCAATAAATGGAGTCTGGGTGGCACTACTGGTTGTACATTTATTTTATTGCTTGTTTTACTGTTTATTATTGTTTCTCGCTTCCTAGCACCCTCCGTTCTTTGACGCTATCTGCAACACTAATCATAGAAGGGTCAAAGCAGGACATGATAGCTGAGTTAAACGGGATTCACTAAAGTCCTAATGATGATTTTGATTTAGTACACTATGTGAATGGCCTTTAAAATCAGGTTATAAAGGAACAAGACTGCATGAGATCCTCAACTTCGCCCAATTCCTGCTGTGCAGTGCAGGAGGCAAAGAAATGAAGCATAGGGGGAAAATGTTCTTTGCCATGGTGTATGACTTCTCGTGGATTAGTGCGACTTCAGCACTGAATAACAAGTCAGCAAGTTTGAAGACCTAGTGGCAACTAGAAACACATTTGATATTAAAAATTTAATTTCATTTGAATTGCATAGAAGCACTGTGGCGATTTTATGTAGAATTTTATTTTTCATGAATTTATCTCCACAGCTGAAGCCCTATGAGCAATATTGTCCTATTAATGATGCTGTCTTCATCAAAAATGCAGACACTGGAACAATGACTCCAGATTCAAAACACAGAGAGCGGCAGTTAAATTATCCCGAAAATAAATTGGTAGTATAGGTTAATATAATAATTGTAATTGCTTGTTATTTGAATTCAACGTAATTTTAGAAAGGAAATTGATCTTGGAGTCTACAGCTTTATTCCAGACTTGATTCGAATAGTGTTTGCCGTTAGCATGTTGATTAGCTCACAAAGGTGATACAGCCAATATTGGCATACATTGGGAAATTAGCGTGAGAATTAGCGTTAGAACACAATCCCATAAAAGAGCAGATTGGAGTGAAAAGCTCTGGACGTAATCTACAGACAACACATAAATTAATTAACCAACACAGACGCACCCGGATCATTTCCATAATGTCCCAAGAGCAGTTCAAATCGTCTGTTTTTTGGCCGGTAAATAATAGCGCTAAGTTACTAGCCCAAACCTTAGTAAATCACATTGATTTATTTAAATACTCTCCTCCCATACATATATCATCTGAAAGGGAAACATGCGTATGCAATAATTTCTACCACACAAATAACTTTTCAGGGCATGTTTTCCCCTGTGTGTCTTTAGTAAATCCTGACAGTAGTTTTTTAACACCAAAAGAGGGTTTGCGCTGCTACAAGCTGTTAGTAAATTGCCCCCTCGATAATTAAAAGTTTCGATTTATAGGAAGAGACTTGATTTACCTGGGATTAGCTTCTCTTAGGAAGAACAGTTAACATGTATGTTTAAAGATAAAGATAGATCTGTCTATGTTTAAGCATCAAACTGGAATTTAAAACTGAAATCCTGATTTGAACAATAACACTGCCTTTCCTTTGGAAAAGTCTTTGAGCCTGAAGGATGCCTTGAAATTGGATTGGAACAGAGCCTACATATCAGTGTAGATTCTGTGCCAAAATCAATGATAGGTTTATACATGGTTGGTGTGTCACAAAGATTAAGAAACTCTGAGAAAGACAAATATACCACACACTCTTCTTTTTATTACAAGTTACAAGATAGTGTAGTTACTGGCATGTTATCTGAATCATGATGGAAGAAGTTCATGTTGGAAAGTTCTTTCTTCTTAAACTCTAGTGAATTGACAACATTTGTAGGCAACACTGGTATAATGGTCTCCCATTACAAAGGCTGTTCCAAACAACAAAGAGCATAATTATATTGCCTTATTTGTGTAATTGCATGTATCTTTTGTGCATAAGGCAATCCCAGAATGCATTGCAGAAAGCTTATTGAACATTCAAAGATGATGGACAGATTGAAGAGTAAAACTGATTTGATTTAAAGTGACTTATTTCGCATCATATTACTGTTTTTGTGTGTTTATCAGCTGTTAGCATATCAACATATTAAGATTAGATTCTATTGTGAATGCGTGTTGATTTTGTGAAACTTGAAATCAACGCGTTGTTTCAACGTTATGAAAGCAAACCAATTTTCGATTTTTATTTAGCTTTGAAGAATGCCGCGTCTGACGTTGGTTCAACGTTAATTCGATGAGCAAAATCAACGTTGTTTCAATGTCATGAGAGACGTCGTTTCCACGTTGATTCAATGTCAGTTTGCTGTCTGGGTGTGCAGCACCACTTTTATGCAAATGAAAATGATGTTGCTTCCCAGCTAACAGGGAACGACGACTCAAAACTGGATGTTTTGAATGTTCAGAGACTTCTCATAAATAATGTTTTCACCACTTAATAGGAATGTTAGCAAAATGTTTTATAACCTATATTTATTAGCTTGGTTAATGCTGAGTATTTAGCTGTTAGCTTAGCAACATGCTAACATAAGATTGGAAAATGTGTAACATTCAACTGTGAATGTTAGTTGATCATGTGGTTGTGATTAAGCTTTTCAAATGTTTATTAGAAACATCCTTTGTAGACAGTAAACAACAGTGCAGTTTACTAGGGGTTGGATGGAACAGACATTTGTGGATTTTACCATAAAGGTGCCTTGTGTCAAAAAATGTATTCATACTCCATATTCCATACCAGATGGGGGCAGTATTCCTCCAGAAAGTGAGTTGGTCTACTCTAGAGTAACAAATGGCATAGTCTCTATGCTCCGCCCCCTCCTTCACAACGACCCTATAGCCGAAGCCAATGCTAACTCAAAATAGCGGACATTTTGAATTTAGAGGAACGTTGGTTGGTGACAGGTGATTTTTAAATATGACATCTTCAAGCTACTCCCCTTCACCTTTACCAGTGACTATGTTCATATTCGTTTTGTTCATATTACATTTTTATTGTAAGTTTGAATGACATTAATTTGACAGACAGCATTCGTTGATGTTGACCAAGCTAGCGCCATTCAGAGCGAATTCACTGTGACACCCACGCAATCGACACTTTTTACACGCCCTCACGCCACACATCAATTTTGTTACGCACAGAAAAATCGCAAAGCAAAGAGGACATGGTGACTGGCAGACCAGACAGAGCAGGTTAGTTATGATATAAAACAATCTCAGCTCTCCGATTCTGTCAATTTTATTACGCAATTCAAACAATAAATACCGCTTTGGCGCTTGTAAATGTTACACGACAGATCCTAGCGCATGTGAACCGATCATCTCTACTAGCTAATAGTAAAAAGACGCGGACACTGTTGAAAGATACGGTATGCTACAACTTACCAAAATGTATTCCTCATACATAATATCGACCAATCAGTTTTTTCAACTCTTCCCTGAACTGAAATGTAGTAGTGGGCTGTATTTTCCACACGATTGACATCAGGTTCAAGTACACCCACAAGCCGTGCGAGTTACTCGTGTATTGTCGTTTGGCTGGTGGTTATGTTGCCTGCCCGCATACCGCCCCCCATGGCCGAAACTGGTATTATAACACCTGTTGGGCCGTGGCTAGTAATTAGCATGCTAATTCAGGTTGATTTCTCTGCAGCACTTGTCATTTTAATTACATCATTGCCCTTATTTCTTCTCATTGTTTTGATGCGTGTTCATTTTATGGATATTTTTACCTCAATTCATACACATGGCACCGTTAAAGCAAAGATTTTACTTCTCTGAGTTATGGGGGCGGCTTGCACGGATCATAATTAGATATAGTCTTGGAAGAATCTGATGAACACACACACACAGACCCTTCCACAACCATACATCATACTCCTCTAATATGCCCCAGGGAATCACTTTGACTGGTCTTCTTTAGTTTGGTGCTTGTTATGTGTGTGTGTGTGTGTGTGTGTGTGTGTGCGAGCTAACTGACTGATCCCATTTTTACCCAGCTCAGATGTAGCCATACAGACGCTCTCACTCTCTTTCTCTCTCCCACTTCTTCTCCATCTCTCTCTGTCAGGGATGAAAAGGAACCACATTATCTTTCCTCAGCACACAGTTGACCCAGTTAAAACTTTGAAAGTATGACAGTTTAAGAAAACTGGCAAACTCCATTTCTACCATCACTTTAGTGAGCATATAACTCCACGGGAACATGGCACCTATTTAAAGGTGGTCTGTGACTGAAATGACACGTATCAAAAGATATTTTCAAGGGCTGGTTTGACTGTGTCTTGTCTGTATACAAATTTTGTATGAAAGTTGTTGAGGTGCGGATCTTAAACTAGGTGACAACCCCTACAGATTGTTCAGACAGAACAATAAATCACTTGGTCCATATAAGGTTCTATAAGTGAACAGTAATGAATATAGATACAATGAGGCAGAAACAGTAATAACTGAACATTGTAAAAGTAATGCAATAGTATAAAGACCAGATGAAACAAAATGAAATATTTCCATATTGAAAAAGTAACTTTAAAGGAGTAGTTCACTTTAAAAAAAAACAACCTTTTGCTGATAATTTACTCACCCCCATGTCATCCAAGATGTCCATGTCTTTCTTTCTTCAGTCAAAAAGAAATTAAGGTTTTTCATGAAAACATTCCAGGATTTTTCTCCAACTGCAAACTGTTCAAAGGGCTTTAAACAATTCCAGACAATGAATAAGGGTCTTATCAAGCGAAACGATTGCTCATTTAAAAAAAATAATAACAAAGTTTAAGTTTTATAAGCTCAAATGGTCGCCTTGCTCTGTTCTGTGATGCGCGTTTGTGACTCTCCTGTTCGAACTCGTTCATCAAAATTAACAAATCTTTTTCCGAGTCAATTCGTTCATTTCGTTCGTTGAATGAACCAAATGACTCAAAAAACATTCAGTTCTCCAGATCTAAACCAATGAAATTGCAGAAATGATAGTCAGGTGATTCAGAAATAATATGTTTATCTTAACAAATCAAATGTCCAGCAGCATCATTAAAGCTTAGCCTTTTGTAGTGTGTATTGCACAAGATTTTTTCTTTTAATTTATAAATAAACATTAAAGGTACATTTACATGACAATGATGTACTAAAAACAGAAAAGTTTTCTTTTGTTTTCCGCATACAGACAATGTTGTCAAAAGAGCCCTGTTCACACGACTAGTACGACTAAAACGACTACAAACACTGTATTATTCATGCCAGGCCAGTAGGTGGTGATGTCACTTTGTAAAGTAACACTATGCGCTTATTCATACTTTGCAGTCTCATGACCACCATGGATGACTGGCGGGCAACAATCGGATATTTTCAACGTAGAGTCCTGTAGTTCCAAGTCTTTCTAGTAGCTATCAAGTCTGTTAGCGAGCTAGCTGCATAACTATGGACTAGGATTAACTCCAAGATGAAGGTAGTTAAATTGTGTAAAGCAGACAAGTTTTTTTTTTTTTTTAGATAATCGAGCAGTAATAATTCCTCTGTAAATAATCTAGCTCTACTGTTCTCATTGAAAACCATAGATATCACACATCTCAAAACAACCTATCACACTTTTGTTGTTGTTAGCAAAATATGACCGCTGCGTTTACTCCACCCCCGGCGATAACGTCAAAGTGCCTTGAAGTCATTAATTTTTTAATGAATTTTGCTGCTCGCGGCGGCGATGTGACCGTATTACTATTATACGATTAATTACATGATTATACACCCATTGTATTCAAACAAATGTTGAAATTACCTTGAGTTATGGAATGATCACTGCACAGACGTGTAACGTTAAACTGTGAAGTTTGTTTATCTCATCTGGTTTGTGCAACCAATTGCATTTTTAGTGGAAAATGGAGTTTAAATGGTGTAGTGTAAACTGCCCCCAAATGTTAATTTACTCACTCTCATATCGTCCCAAACCTTTATGTCTTTCTTTTTCCTTTGGAGCACAATTGGAGATATTTAAGTAAATGTTCAGGCTGTTCTTTCATAATGAAAGTGAATCTTTTAATAATCTATTTGGAGGATTGGTCCCACTATATATTGAGTTGAAATTTGATAATTTAAACAAATTGAAACAACTAATTTAATAAAATGGACTTATTGTGTACATGCATGTTTTTACATTGTACTTAAATTTTAAAAATACCAGCATGTAATTACAGCTAATTTATGTAATTACACAGCTGACCCATCCCTTATACTTAAACCCACTCTTAATCCTGCCCATACCACCACACCTGTCAACATGAGCAATACAACATGAGCACAATAAGTACATTGCACTTATTTTTCAATCCAAGTACATAGTACTTAAAGCCACTTATAAAGTAGGACCAAAGTTTTAAATAATACTACTAGAAGTTTATGACAAAATACAGAATATTAGATTATCTTTTCAGAAATGTCATTCTTTTAATGAGGCTTTTTTATCATTGTGAGATCATGGCACTTTGGTTTTATGACCCAGGCGGATTGCTTCTTCACTTGGGTGCTTGTTTTTATCTATACTTTATGCACATTTTTCTTTCCAATGTCAATTAACTATTAATTCCACAAATTTCCAAGCTAGAAATCCGTTTAATCTGATAAACACCCCTGCTTTTGTCCTAGATTTTTAGATCAGTCCGTTTTGCAGAGGAAGAGTCGTATTAAAATGTTCAGTTTCCGGCGTCTGAACCAACGTCTGGGTTAGCACTGCAGTAATTAGCCTAAGGACACAGAGGAAATAGATTTAAAGGGATAGTTCACTCAAAAAATAATGATGTCATCATCTTCTCACCCTCGTGTCACTTTCTGAAATATATATTTATTTCCTTCTTCTGTGGAACACAAAGGGAGAAGCTGCATATTCAGGCTGCTCTTTTTGAAAAAAGTTTAAAATTGGATGTGAATTCTGGCTTTCAAGCTTCAACAGGGACATAAAAGTAGCTACCAGAAAAGTTGTCCATATGACTCATGCACACTATCCCTTACAAAAGTGTTGTATAGCAGTGCTGAGAAAGAAACTTTAAGCTTGACAAGTTGCTCGTTTAAAGTATCTAAACTGAAGTCATGGTGTTATTTTGAAAAAAGTAAAGTTATTTCATGGGGCAATATAAAGTGTCATAATAATAGCGGCAGAAGTTTAAATTGATTAGCCTAATCTTTTTCTAATTTCAACCAAAATGAATCAGACTTTACACAACACATATACATGTGAGATGGAACATTTTAAGAAGGCACACTTGATTCTTGTACTGTGTCTTAAGGGTGCATGTGGAGTAGGTTAGGACAGCTTTAGCATTTAGCGCTGCACTGCTAGGCACAAGCTAAAGTTAGTAGACTGTTTCAAAAACAGCCAAACTACCGTCACGCTACTGACGAATGTATTTAGTATTGCTACCTTCAGTTGGTTACTTCCCAAAACTTCTATCTATGCATTTGTGTGTGTGTATGTGTGTGTGGCTTCATTATCAGGCATATTGCTTTTTGGCTCATGCTAGCTGTTTGCTAGCTGTGTAATCTCTTCATTAAGTGCAGTGGGAAATGTTATTCTCTGTGAAGCTAAATTCTCAACACAAATTCTTCTTTGTGAATAATTTATCAAAAACTTGAAACCCAACTAACAGATCCTGACAAAGTTTTAACTACTGTATGTAAGGCAGAGTTCACCAAGCAAAAGTAAAAGACATTCAGAAGATGTTTGGAAAACAGTGACAAAATGTCTGGTAGAAATCTTTAGAATGTAAAATGTGTTGCATTTTTCTTTCAGGAAATCTTACTTTACTTTCAAAAGGTTCAATTTGAATAACTGCAGTAGCTCAAAGGGATCTCTGAATTATTATTTTTTTGATTACTTTTGATAATCATAATCCTGAATCAAGTAGACAACGACTAATCAGCCTCCAGTTAATCTGTTTTAAAAGCATCTAATGCTTTTCAGCTCCTCAACAGGAAGTACATTTCCTGACTGATTTGATTTCAGTGTCCCGCTAGGTTTTATTTTTGAAGGAAAGTAGGTAATGAACTCTTCCTACATGTGCAGCCACTTTGTCGGATTAGCGCAGTGTCCTGTGGGTGTTTCCACGGCCTCTGGAGAACATAATGATGTTAGTACTTAATTTAAAGAGCTTTCTTCTCTCTGCCACTCTATTTGGCTCTCCCCTTCCCTTTTTCTTCTGTGTGGGAGGGATGCAGAGCGAACAACTGTGTAGAGACTCGTGATGTGGCATTTTCTTGAGAGATGATTTTCCCAAAATGTCTTAAAGGGAATTACAAAGAGATTAACGCCTTCTCGGGCCACTCCAACAAATGTTTGTTTGTTAAGGCAGCTGCCAACATTGTTGCATTTGTTGATTAGCAACATCATTTTGTGGGTAGTGACTCAACCCGATGGCATGAGTTTGGGGGCGGGACGTCCTGTTTGATGTCATTAACCCAGAGAGTTTTTGATCTAACAAAACAGTTAAAAAAAACAACATATTAAATGTCTTGATGAACAGTTTCTTACCTGTGTTAAACTACTTCCAGATAAAACAGGAAGTTCGGGTTGAGTTCACATCGAAGAGCTTAGGTGTGTCCGAAATTGCATATTGTCAAAGCAATGTTACAAATGTATGTTCAACATAGGATGAATTTGTATTATGAATTAAATTGTGACGTAGTACATTTGTCATGATTCTGCCTTCTTGTCTTTGATTTTTCTCTAGTCGTGAGGCAGGATCATGACAGAATCATGTTTTGTGTGCAAGCGCACGGCCTGTTTGGGCCATGTGCTTGTGTTGTCTCGTTAACTTACCCCGCCCCCTTGTTATCCTAGTCTTGTGATTATTGTCTAGTCAGTTTCACCTGTCCTGGTCATTAGTGTTCCCCTTTATAATCCCCTTGTGTTTGCTGTCCTGTGTTGGTTCATTGTTTGAAACATGCTGTGTAACCTGCCGTGAGATCTGTTTGTTTTGTGAAGTTTGCAGTGAGTAATCCCTTGAGTTAACTGTTAATCCAGAGTCTGTTCGTGTCTTAGTATTGTTCCTGTCTTGACCTCAGTTTAAGTCTAGTGTTTGTTACCCAGTCTTGTTTTGCCCCCTCGTGGGCTTTGTTTTCCCCTTTTTGTCTTGAATAAATTCTGTGTTGAGCAATCAGTCTGCTTTTGGGTTCGTCTATCCTCCCAGCACATAACAGAATGAACCGACCAGAAAAGAACCCAGCAGACTGTTTGTCTTTCCCCAATAGACCACAACCGGCTGACCAAGAATTATGGTGGCAGTCGGCCATCGCAGATAGTAGAGCTGGAAGACTTCCATTTCCTCCCCAGGGTGAGTTGTCCCTGCAGAAGTATGCTCAAGTCGTTGAAGAAAGGAGATTCTTCCTGCCTGAGGTCCTGGTTTCTCGCTATTTCATCGCCGGTCTCAACTCTCCACCTCCGTTGACTGAACGGGAGGAGCTCACTCGTCGCCCATTTCAAGCTGTGGTGGATAGCTTATCCCGGAGAGAGTCACAGACACCCACAAGCTTGTCACCACCTGCCAGGCTGCCAGTGATCCCGGAGGGTCACATTTTAGCCGTGGTTACGCAGGGGAACCAGGCTCACTCCACTTCGGCTCCCGACGCATCAGCTGCACCCGCAAGTCTCCGTGGCAAGCGAGAGAGACGGCTGTCGTGGGAGTCTACTTCGGAGTCCTCTTCAACTGAGACCACACTTCCTGCCGTGCTTCCCCAACCGGTCACAAGCCTGGCTATGTCCTCTGCTCCACGACCCAGGAAGAAGAAGAGGAAGAAGGGAGCCTCTGGTCCTCTGTCTCTGTCTCTCCCAGAGCCCGCTCCAGCAGGCGCCGTCCCAGAGCCCGCTCCAGCAGGCGCCGTCCCAGAGCCCACTGCGGAGAGAGTTGCGGCCGATCTAGCCGCAAGAGAGATTCTGCAGTCGGTTTCTGCTCGTCAGGAGATGCCCATCTCTCTGGCTGCCAAGACCCTGTCTGACTATTTGTCCAGTCTGATCAAGATCCTCGAAGTGCCTGTCCTGTCTTGTCCCGAGCCCACTGTGTCTGTAAGCGCTGTTCCTGAACCCGCTGCTGTAAGCGCTGTCCCTGAACCCGCTGCTGTAAGCGCTGTCCCTGAACCTGTGTCTGTAAGTGCTGTCCCTGAACCTATGTCTGTAGGCGCTGTCCCTGAACCTGCAGCGGAGAACACCACTCCCAAGTCGGAGAGGTTGATCGTCGGATCCGAGTCACCTTCGGTGAGCTCTGTCCCAGTTTTCCCTCTTCGATCTCCTACCACACCCCCCGTCATGAGTCCTGCTTCGTCTCCATCGTTCGCTGTACCCCCAGTTGCTATCCCTGTTGTGACTTCCACTGTTCCCAAGACCTCGTGTGTTTCCCCGGTCAGTCCTGTCTGCACTCAACCCCGGTCCCGGACTGTTTCCCCATTTGTCCCTGTCCCCACGGTCCCTGGACTTCCGTTTGTTTCCCCTGTCTCCCCTGTCATGGCTCAACCCTGGACTGTTTTTCCCTTGTCCCACACCACTCCTCCCAAGCCCGCTCGGTCCTCTCATCCTAAGTCCACTCCCTGTGGTCCCAGGACCCCTGTCCCGCCCACCCACCCTGGACAGTCGCTCAAAGACTCTGTGCTTCCTCCACCTCCTCTGCCTTGTATGTTGTTTTTGATGTTTCACCCCAATCCTGTCGTTGTGTATTTTTGTATGCCTTTGTTAGTTTTTGCTATGTACTGTTGGTTTGTGTCTTTGTCACAGTCTGTCATGTCCCGTGTTTAATGTCCCCTTGAGGAGCGTCTGGAAGCCGCTCCTTAAGGTGGGGGTTCTGTCATGATTCTGCCTTCTTGTCTTTGATTTTTCTCTAGTCGTGAGGCAGGATCATGACAGAATCATGTTTTGTGTGCAAGCGCACGTCCTGTTTGGGCCATGTGCTTGTGTTGTCTCGTTAACTTACCCCGCCCCCTTGTTATCCTAGTCTTGTGATTATTGTCTAGTCAGTTTCACCTGTCCTGGTCATTAGTGTTCCCCTTTATAATCCCCTTGTGTTTGCTGTCCTGTGTCGGTTCATTGTTTGAAACATGCTGTGTAACCTGCCGTGAGATCTGTTTGTTTTGTGAAGTTTGCAGTGAGTAATCCCTTGAGTTAACTGTTAATCCAGAGTCTGTTCGTGTCTTAGTATTGTTCCTGTCTTGACCTCAGTTTAAGTCTAGTGTTTGTTACCCAGTCTTGTTTTGCCCCCTCGTGGGCTTTGTTTTCCCCTTTTTGTCTTGAATAAATTCTGTGTTGAGCAATCAGTCTGCTTTTGGGTTCGTCTATCCTCCCAGCACATAACAACATTAGTCATGTTGTTATTGTCATGTAACCTACAGCGTCAGTTGGATCACTGACATTCATAACTCAACTCAAATGGCCTCATGGGATAGTAAAGCATCCATTCAATGAACACTTCAGAATCTCTGTGGAAGTACTTTTTGCCTATTGTGTTTATACTAATTTGGACATACGACTGATTTCACCCTAATGGTGCATTCTATTGTTGCCAAGGAACCGACTCGGACCTCGGATATGACGTCACGTCCACACTTCAAGCGCTCTATTATGTTTTGCGCATCCGAGTCGAAGAAAAAAATGGACGCCACCCGGAAAGCTGTTATAATGGTAGCACTGGCCGAGTAAAAAATATTATGACTACACCTCATCAAAACGTAGCCATTTAGTTTGAAAACGTTCACTTTATTTCATGTTTTTCATGTAAATCTTCTGTTAGAAACGCTAGCAACGTTAGTAATTGCACTCACAACAACCAATTCCCATACCTACAGGGGATGCAGTAATACGAGTGATTATAATCGTCATTTAAAATACCAAAGCGGTTCAAAAACAATGAAAACAATTCATACTTACAAGTCACACAGGGTGCAGCCATCTTGAATTCCGAAATGGAATTCTTGCTCAGTGTCCTCACGGTTGTCCAACGTCCGAGAGGAGAAATCCGAGGAAAGGGGACTTGTTGCTAGTCAACGTGTGTCTTACGATTCAGATCTCTGAGACAGATAAATAATAGAACACACCATAAGCTTGACATAAACTGTAAACTGTCCCTCAAATCTGATTGGTTGATTGGAATGTAGTTCCAGGATTAGCAAAGATGTTTATCCAGCCACATGATGTACTTGGTGAAATGTTGGTGAACGTGATTTCATGAATACTACGAATTTAGACAAACTACGTATTTCACCCTACTGTTTTATGACTACAACGAATTCAAAGGGTCATCCTCATCCGGTCCCATTTTTGCATATGCCACCGTGATTTTGCCAAGTGCAACATGCTCCTGGATCAACATAAGCCCCTTTCACACAGAGATTCCGGAAAATACACGGATAATGTGACCCGGCATTTGTCCCGGGATTGTTTGATTTTGGTTCGTTCACACTGCCAGTGATTTGCCAGGATCTGTGAGTGCGTTCACACACAACCCACAAAGATCCCGGAAAGACAGATGACGTCAGGATGAGACTTGTAACGTACGTGTCGAAAACACGTACACGTGCATACCGTTCCACAAAGCTGGTGAACGATCTCAGCTTCAGTGCGGATAGTGAGGAGCTCCTGGTCTCTGCTTCGTTCCAGTTTGCAGACATTTGTTCGCCTTTTCTTTGTTGATTACGAACACCAACTTTCTTTTAAGAGCAACAGAGTCGCGCGATGGTACGAATGTCATCACTATGACACACCCCTTACAGCATTGGTCCTGGAGTTGGCCCCAGGACTGATTCCTGCAATGTTACTAGGTCCCCAACCCGGCATCAATACCGTTCACACAGAAGGCATTCTGGCTATTTCAAGGCAATTTCCCAGGATCAATGCGCTGTGTGAAAGGGGCTATATTTTCTTGATCCTGGAACAAAATTTCTGGCTATTTTTTTTTTTTTTTACTAACGCTATCCCTACCTAATCTGGGGGAATTCATATGTGATTAACAGGAGCTCCTAACCCTGTCTGTAGGCTTAAACTTGACATAAATTATAAAATTATGTTGCTCCAGGATAAACAAAGATGTTGATCCAGCCACATGATGTACTTGGTGAAATCATGTTCAGCTTTCAATGTCCATGAATACTAAGAAATTAAGACATACTACTCATGTCATGTGACATATTGTCTGTGACCTACTCACCTACTACGAATTAGGACATACAACTCGCTTTTCGCCTACTATATAGAAGGTAAGTGTGCATATTCTGACGCAAGGTCTGTCTCTTTTTAAAATAGCCAGCAGACCAATCAATTTATATTATCCTACTTGCTATTACTTGCTTGGAAGACACCATTTGAACAGTCAAATATTTGGTTACACCCTCCAAGTGCAAGATGATCTCATCGATATTGTTAGTCTGTTTGCCCAAGAGAGAAAGACTGTAAAGGTGTATATCTGATAAAAGCAAATTTTCCCAATTAGCTGTACATTAGAATATATAGGAAGCTCCAATGCTAACAGACATAGACGTGACAACTCCAATTAGATACATCATCGAGGTGGATTTACTTTTCTGTGTGGCCACCTCACAGCTGTTGGTCCGTCCTCCATCCTAAGGTTAACCCCCCCTCTTTCTCCCAATTCTAATGAGGTATTATTAGCTGATTAGAGAGGACCCTCGTGAAAAAGATGAAAGCTAGAGTGAGCGAGTCGGAGAGAGCAAGCTGGATAGAGGGAGGGAGGTAAAAAAAAGATCAACTCACTGCTAGTTGTGCTGTGGAAGCAGTGGGATAAAGGTTCACAGTGAGAGGGAGGCAAACTGGGATATATTTCTGTTCATTTCCCCCTCTGCTCCCGTTTTCTTGGCTTGTTGTAAATCAAATGAAAAAAGGCGTAAATTTAGCATCCTAACAGCCAAAGCGTCTCCTCAACGTGCTCGTTCAGAAGACTCTCCGTGTCTAATGTGACACGTTGGGGTGGAATCGTGGGACATTCGGTCACGCAAAGCTAAGGGAAGGATGGATAGAGTGAACCGGGTTTTAAACATCGTAAGACAGATGTCTCCCAGGAAAAGGGAAAGAGGGTCTCACTGGGAGGCGGAGAGCCCGGAGACCTGCGAGGAGAGTCTGTGCTCTCTCAGCCTTTGCATCAGCGGTAAGACCACCCCTGGCAAACTTTCTCTCTCGCTCTCTGTCTCTCTCTCCGTCTCCCCCTCCTTCCACTCTAATCCTTTTTTCATTACTGCTTTGTGGGTTTGATATTAACTTTGACCTGTGGTGTTCCACCACATACACTGAGAAGAGGAAACGTCTCTCTCTCTCTCTCTCTCTCTCTCTCTCTCTCTCTCTCTCTCTCTCTTTTTCGTCAGTCTGGCTTCAGTTATTATCATCGTGTTTCCTCTGAGGGGAAGAGGGATTGAATTAATGGTGAAACTCTTGAACTTAATGTGGAGGACATGGTTTCTCGTTCCTAATGTTGTTCCTGGCGAATTGATTTTCTATTAGGGTTTTAAATATTTGATGAAATGGATGTTTCCGTGAGGTGCAATCATAACTCATTGACGCTTATTCTCTGGCTTTTGATATGGTAGGGTCTTCAGAGATCAGGAAAGCATCAACAATATTAAGATCATAACTCTTCATTGAGTTATGACTAGCATGAGTAATGGCTGTTTTAATAAGAGAACTGAACGCTGCATTATTATCTCCAGGAAGTTTGAAGAAACTTTTGTTTGTGGGATTTGGTTTTTGTCCAAATTGATTGGATGAGGTGAATCTGTTTTTCGACATGTTTTTATCTTGAAGGTTTCATAAATCATTTACTAGACATCATTGTACCAGCTCTTTAGTTCTTTAGAAGTTTTTACAATTTGGTTAAAGTAATTTCCACAAAACTTGAATTCTCAATTTTTTTTTCAGGAAGTTGAAAGTCATACAGATTTGAAAACATATTACTAAATGAGTGAATGACAGAATTTTCATTTTTGGTTGAACAATCCCTTTAAGTTGGACTGCCGAATGTTTGCAAATAAAATGCAAGAGGAAATTTTGCATGTTTGGGCATCTTTTTTGTTTGTTTTTTATCTTTTGTATATTCAAACCCAATCCCAAGAATTGCAAATGGTCCAGATGATGCAGTCTGTCTTGTGTTTCTCTGGACTAGATGCACAACATGAGATACTGTATGTTACATCTCGAGCTGTTTTTTTAAAATATTTCATATTCTATTCACTCCAGGAAGATTATATTGCTTTACATGTGATATATTATTTAAAACCTGGTGGAATAAACTCTCTGATGTATTCGCGAGAGGCCCTCTGTCTTTAATGAGGCATCTCACGTTTACACACAGGGGAGGCTGTCTTGCACCCTGCGACACTCTGTAATTATGAGCAAAACTGTATTATTAGGTATCCCTATTAGATGGTTGTTGAATGCGACAGTGTGTCAGAGACACAATGTCCACAAATAGCAGTGAATTATTCCGATGCGAGTTGCGCATCAAACTGCAACGCATTTCAATGTCTTGTGTACAAATTTCCAGTCCGGCCCACTTTGATTCAATGGCTATTATTGTTGGCGTTCTGCACTACAGCTCTAAAGGTTGCTGTGAGTGTTTTAAAAGCTTCCAATGTGCCAGTCACAGCCGATTGGCTCAGACTATGTTAAAAAAGATTGTATTACAGCAAAGTAAGGTCTAAATATGGCAGCTGAAGTGACTCGATTTCTTGTAACTTGGATGAAGTCAATGTGACAAGAAAGAAAGAGTGATCGGCTCCTCAGTAGCTGGGTGCTAAATATACCCCTTCTCTTTGAACACACACCAAGTGCACCTGGGAACTGTTCCCTATAAGCTTACAAAAGGAAAGCTGTAAGAGGTAGAGACACTGGTAACTCACAAAGAAAGCCTCCATTCTGCTTCCGAACTTTCTGCCTTTACATAATTGATGCTCCTCCCCCTAAAAAAAATATGTTTAATCCTTAAGCCCCGCCTTAAAATTTAATTGACCAATCATACCTTAGCGACTGATGCATTCCACCATTTAATTATCATTTTGGATTAGTTTTGAATTGATGTAGCAAACAGGATGCAAAATTGGAATTTACACAGCAGAATTGGAAATCGCTTTATGAGTTTAAAAACTGCTGTTTTTAATTAAGTGTGAATTATATATCTGCACACAACTTATGCAATACTAGAAATATATGGTAAAAGTATACTGTAAAAAAATGCTTTTGCTGTAAAATTAAGTAGTCAACTTTTGAATGGTCCCAGGCTAAAATCCCGGACGAGCCCCCAATAGCTTCACTCAAAGTTAGTCTAGGGGATGGAGGAGAAATGTAATAAGAGGAAAGGAAAGGCCACATGGAGTTTCTCGCTTCCAGTACCAGCACTAAGGAACACTGCCAACCACCAAATTTCAACTTAAATGACATTAAAATTACTTAAAATCAGTGAATCCTGAAAGTTGTATAACTTATAAAAACGGATGAAAATTGCTTAACTTTTCCAAGAATCCCTGACAGCATTCAAAAGACAACTGAAAACTCATCTCTTCCGTGAGCACTTAACATAAAAAAAAATTCTTTAAATCCTTACTTGCCTGGTTTATGCTACTCTAAGCAATGTTTGAACTTTGTATTTTGAACACTTCTTGTGTTGTTATTGCCTCTTCACGATGACTTGTTCATTGATTTAGTCCTCAGATGTAAGTCGCTTTGGATAAAACAAAAGCATCTGCTAAATTACTAAATGTAACTTATTGATGCGTTTCAGCAATTTAAACATATGTTTTTATAACTTATTGATCAAACAATTTTATTTACAGCATAGTAAGAGTAGTATACTAGTATGCAGTTCTGAATCCAACAATACATTACATGAGTTTACGTCACCTCACTTTGAATAAGAATAAAACATCAGGCCACTTCATTTTGAATAAGTATAAAACATCAGGTCACGCATAGACTATCTTGTCTCTTTAAATTTAAATCTGGACTTACTGGCTGATGAAAACCTCTGTGGACAGAAATAGTGTGGAGAAAATTTAAGTTTGTCACAAACTGTCAAGGATCTGAAAGAGGACCCAGGCACAGAAAAGCTGTAAAGGTTTTTTTTTTTTTTATTAACAAGACTATAGACAGGGCACAACAAGGAGCGAGGTGTGAAACAGTGCGAACAGAAGGGCTGAAGACACGATGACAGGCAAGGAGGATGACCACTGAACCCAGTCCTATAGGTGAAATAAGGCAGGAACACAAGGAACCAGAGGCTTGGTGATCTCTTAGCCGTGGCACCAGTCGAGGCTGCCAGGTAGGGAAGACTCACAATGAACAAGACATGATAAGAGCAAGACAACAGAAAAGATAATAAATGAAACAAGAGACAAACTAAAACCTGATGTAAATAATGGCTAGATAAATAAAAGAAAACTAGAAACAACTGGAACCTACAAACAAATAAAATTAAACAAAAGAACAAAGTTGCAGGCAACTAAATATTGGAGAAGAAAGTCTAAAGTAAAAAAAGAAAAAAAAGCAACAAGGATACACTAAAACTAATCAAACACTTTACTGGAACAAGAGCAGCGATAAACTGCAGACCCAGGTAAGCGAACAGGAGTTAAGACACACAACAAAGACATGATGAAAATAGGCACAATATAAAGGGACCAGAACATATGAGGATCAGGTGAGCACAATTAGTGAAACTAGGACTAAACATGGACTAAACAAGGGGCAAATGGAAATGAGGAGATGGGACAGGCTCAGGCACAAAACAAACAAGGAAACATTAAACAGTGGCAAGACGGACAAGACTGTCAATGTACCTGACAGTTGTATTAAAGGGGTCATGAACTGGCTTTTTACATTTTTTATATTGTTGTCTGAGGTCACCTTTTAATGTTCGCTTGGTTTTTACATAAAAAAACACTGCTGTGATTGGATAAAAGTTTTACATATTATAATGAGTTTCACTCGTCAGTGCATATTTAGTGCTCGGTAGCTCGATCCGGTTTGTCATCACGAGGTAGGCATCTATGTTTGTTTAGCTATGCGTGTAATACATGAATCAGTGGGCAGGGCTAAACCGGCCGTGTTGAAGTAGGTTTTGATCTTCTTCTGCGGGGGTGGTGTTTTATCCTCTTTGACGTCATAGTTCCCCACTTTAAAAAACGAGTCGTTTGCTGAGTCTGGTGTCAATAAAAGCTTATATTGGTTTTTGCCTTCCTTAAGAAGTTCTTGTGCATATTGTTGTCACATTGATTCAGGCATTTGTAGTGTTGATTGTAACTGAAAATTTCACAGTGCCATAATGAATGTGTTTGAAACGGTTCTGTTATCTTACGGTAAATTTATCATTCATAATGAGGCTTGTTGACTTTGAGGAGCTTTTGCTTTTATTCTAATCTGCAGTGTCCACAGTTTTTAATCATATTACCATTTTCCATTGGTAAAAATAAAAAATATTATTATTAATATTATTAATAATAATATTATATGGTTATTTCTAAATACTTCCAATGTGTTCTAAAGACAAATCATGTGTTTTCTTGCACAGCGCAGGATTTGTGTTCCCTTTTATTCACTGTCTCAGCTGTACATTTGACTAGTTCTTCAGGTCAATGATCCTGTGAATTCAGGCAGCAAAGAAAGCAATATGAGAACAGAATCTCTTGGGATGCCAGAGGCCGATATGACACAAATCCAGTGTTGCCTTTGACCTATGATGTTATCAGTGTGTGTGTGTGAGTGTGGTCTCGTTCCTTGGTAATGCATATCTCACATTGTATCCTGAATATTTTATGAGCACTACACATCGAGAAACGACAACATTCCTTCTGTCGCCTGCATTTCAGATATGTCATCGGATCCATCTCACAGAACATCCACATGCTGAAAAGAAAAAACAAAACAAAAAAAAAACAGGAGGTTTCTGATGCATCATGGGAATGGCGAAGGCGTCTGAAAGATTTGTGGGAAGAAATCAGAACAAATTTGATTTCACAGCAAATATAGAATGATGAATGCTAGCTGCAATTTGGAGCTGCAGGAAATAAGTAATCCTGTTTTATATAGCTGTGCTGTATTATAATATTATATTATATTTGATCTATCTCACAGGTAAGGAGCTTTTGATCAGGTTTAAGATATGGTAAGGTGTTTCTTTATTGCTCAGAGGTTGCTCTTTCATACCTCAGGAGACTTTGACTTCCCGGTTATTGAAATATCAATTTAGACTCAGAACTTGCAGCTAAAATTCCTGTCTATGAGAAGTTAAAATAGGACTAGAAAATACAAAAGGTTTTTAATCTCTGGTGTTTAATTGTAAACTTTGGAGTCTGAGTAGAGTTTGAGACATTATTGAGATCTCTTGTTAATAAGCCACAGGAATTTGTGTCCAAAAGGGAGCCATAAAAAGTAGATAAATATCACAATAATGTTTCATCTCTTACCAACCGTTAATAAAGCTTAATTTGCATTTACTTGACGTAATTCAGTCAAATCCAGCTTGTGTCGAGTGAAATCAGGTCAGAGAACATGTTTTTTCAACTGTTCTTTTCTCTCTGCCTTTGATTCACTCATTTTAACAATTATTTTGTATATCCTTGGCCTTGAGTTCTTCGTTTTATGGAGCGAAGGCATCAGCTGGTAGATTAAATCTGCAGGAGTGTGATAATGGAATATTCATCTCATTTAATTGAGTTGCTTTTGAATATTCATAGCTTGCAGAATTATTCTTTTCCCTGCACTTTTCATGTTGTTTGTCCATGGAATTATGAAAATTAAAAACCAGAGGACATTTTGCCGTTTTAGATGGTAGTTTTTAAGTCATCTACTGTGAATGCCTCTATTGGTAAATTATTTATTTAAAGTAATTGATTATTTATAAAACAATATATTTGTCAGAGTCATAACCTTATTGTGGGCAGCGCTCCGACTGACAACCCAAGTTCGAATCCAAACTCGTCTATACGATAAAAAAACATAAAAAGGCCAAAAATGTGACAATATAAACATAAATAAACAAAATATTTAGCCACTTATACAATATTTCTAGTTGATAGACATTTGTCAGTGTTTGCGTGTTCTAGACAAATGGCGCCAAACAACTGTCTTAATGAGTGAATCATTGACTCAAACAATTTGGTCAAAAACAGATTCATCCAGGAGTTAAAGAGCTGACTGCATTTATTCATTGAATCATTCACTCAACTGATTACTTCAAAACACTGGTTCATTCAGGAACGTCCGCACCAAGAAAAAAAGTGATGGAAATTTTTTTTGTTTGCATTTCTTATCTTCTTATGTTGCTAGTAACCACACTCAATGTATTTTTTTCAACACATCCCATAATTTTTAAAATATTGGCCTCTACAAAATGGTTGAGATGTCACTAATGGTAATAAATGGCACCGGAATTCATACACATCATTTGCCATACTTTTTAATTGCCCATCATAATTTATGATCAAAACCTTTTCTAGACTTGACAAAACACATATTGTCAGAAATGTCCGAGTCTCAAGGTTCCATATTTTGTGACAGAAGTGATATTTGGACAGAAATTAATTAATTTGAAAAATCTCATGGGAACTTAATTTTTTGTGATATCAACTTCAAATTTGGAACACAACTTGGTTAGATATATGCCTTTGATTTTATAGTAATTTGATTGGAAAAAAATATTTTATAAAATATATATTTTATATAAAAGAAAAAATATTTAGGACAGAATATTTAATTTAATGTAAATTTAAAACTTCCATAACTTTTTCATACTTTTATTTTTTTAAGTTATTTTACTTCATCAATAATAAGCAGTTTCTTTAAAACAAGACTAAACTTAGGTCTTTATTCCAAAGCATACTTGAATTACAACCAAGTTTTAATAGTGCATTGTAATGTCCATTTATTTTAAATTATTAAATAAATTATTGAAATTATTCAATTATTAAAAAATATACTTAAGTTTTTTCATAGCACCAAGTAACATCATTTTGTAAAGTTAGGACTCTTACATTGTAATACGTAAAAAAAATGCTTAGCTTGCAAAATTTCACCAAAAACAGTTCACATGGCTTGTTGGTTGAGAAGTCAGTTAAAGGGTTAAACAAGTGACTGTGGCTGCGTTGGAAATTGCATACTTCACTACTGTAAAGTAGACAAAAAAAAAAAACGAAGTAAAAAAAAATGTATGTCTGAATTCACAGTACTTATAATAGACAAAAAGTGCCTAGATGACTGACATCTTCAGGTGGAGTATGGAGTAGTAATGGACACTTTACTATCCCATGAGGCCACGGGAGAGGATTTATAGGCAGTGAAGTGACAAAACTGATGGTAGTTGGTGATATCACTTGTTTATGACAACATGGAGAATGTAGTGCATCAAAGGAGCATGTATGTTCATAAGAGTAGTATGCGGTTCTGAATTCAGCAACTGATTTATTCAGGAATTACACAAGTGACTACGTTAATTAATGATTAATCGAACAATCCCCTCAAAAGATTCGATTCAAGTTAGTGACTCAGGAATTAAGCAACTGACTGCATTTTACGAAGGATCTATTGAATCATCCACTCAACTCTACCAATTAATTCGGAATGAAACGCACAGTATGTGACGGCCTTTATGAGTGATTAATTGAATAATTCACTCAACACTGATTTAATTAAGGATGTCTTTATTGTGTGTTGTTTGAAGAAACACTACACATGATTTAAATGGTAACATTGGTGCAGCAAAATTAACTATTTACTCAGTATTAAATATTGTGATGTTTATGAAATCATACAGTATGTGGTCTGAAGTTGCTTTACAATGGTCCTATAGGTCTTCGCTGTGTGGAACCTTAAATAGGGAACCTTAATGTTTCACTAAATAAAATTATGACCATTTAAGATGTAATACTGGAATACATATAATGATTGGATATTTAGACCTATCTACAAGTTGTCAACGTTAAAATGCTTTGTTCACAATATTCATTTGTTGCCTAATTTCTGACAGAATTAAGTGATACAAACTAGCTTTTGACAACATCTGAAAATCAGCACAGTCGCTACTTTTTAAAGTTTGTTGGAGGGTCACGGTGGCTTCATTCCTTCACTCACAGCTTGTTCCCTGAGCGATAAGTGTGAGCCTTGGGAAGTGCGAGAACATACTGTTGACAGGATTACAGGATCATGCTAGTAAAAGAAGCCTCCTGTCATCTCTTCTTTCATTCCTGTATGAAATGGCACAAAGCTGCAAGAACTCGATGAAAAGGCAGCTTGAGAAGCTTGGAAATCGAATGTCCTTTTTCATTTGGCATGTCGTGTTGAAGGTCTTCACTTTTGTTATTTCTTCGGTTTCTTTTGAGACCTTGAAAAGAATGGTTTCAATATGCATTTGGCAACTGTGAGACCTTATTTGTCTCATGCACTGCAGTACAAAAAGATCATTTTTTGACGCATACATTTGACACTATTTTTCAATCTTAAAATTTAGACAAAACTATTTGAATATTTATTGTGTGTTAAGTTGTGTTTCGGGCAAGTTTGTCATGCTTATTGATTTGAATTTTGACTAAGAAGCTTAACCGTATATGTTCTCATAATGGCTTTTTGTATCATTCCATGCAAGAGCAAAGCTGTTGATTAGCTTGACTAATGTAGATTTATTCTGTTCTCATCTGAACCTTGAAACACCTTCCAGTGATCATTAACCTTTCTCAGGTTTCTTTCACAAGTTTCCATATTCCAACAGGTGAAAATTTGATGACCTTTATACATCCGTTACTTGGTTTAATGTAACTTTAGCTAATATTTGTAACAGCAGTGTTAGCGCTAAAAGTGGAGACTCTACTAACTTTACTACATTTCTCGGTTTCTCTTCCCTCAGTTCGTCCTAAATGCCTTTCTCCTATGTAGTGCTGGAAAATTTGATTCATTTTGGTTTGTCAGTTGGTTTGTTCAGTCGGTTTGTTTGGATAGTTAAGACGTTATAAAAATGGAACCTAAAAATAACCTTCATGGAACGTTCCTATAACGTTCCTGTTTGGTTCCCAAAAAAACAACCTTATGGGACCATTCGGGAATGTTAGGAGAACATTCTGTGTTTGCTGGGAAGTTAGGAAGACTGTTCCAGAGTTTTGGTGAACCTGCAGTCCATTTTGATATTCTAGGTATTACCAACTTGCCGGAACTTTGAGATCGCAATAGACGTGAAGGACTATAATGCGTTAAGAGCTCGCTCAAGTACTGGGGAGCTAAACCATATAGTGCTTTGTAAGTAATTAGCAATATTTAAAAATGTAAATGATGTTTAGGGAGCCAATGCAGTGTTAATCGAACCAGGCTAATATGGTCACACTTCCTGTTGCTGAATTTTGAACTAGCTGAAGTTTGTTTATTAAGCGTGCAGGGCAACCACCCAGTAGAGCATCATAATAATCTAGCCTTGAGGTCATGAACGCATTAACTAATTGTTCCGCATTTGTCAATGAGATGGAAAAATGTGGTTTTACAGATACTAGACGTGACTTTCAAAAGAAAGATTGGTATCAAAGAGCAGGTTCCTACCCGACGACGAAGACTTAACAGAGCAGCCATCAAGTGTTATACAGTATTCTAGGGTATTACGTTGGTACTCTAGGTTATTATATTAGTATTCTATGTTATTATATTAGTATTCTAGGTTATTACATTGGTATTCTAGGTTATTATGTTAGTATTCCAGGTTATTAGGTTGGTTACGTCTAGGTTATTACGTTTTTGTCCAAGAATTAGAATCTGTTTTTTTTTTTCAAAAATTTAGTAGTAGGAAATTACCAATCATCCAATTGATTATACCAGCTATTAATTCTGTTAATTTTGTGAATTGGTTGGTAAAAACACAGATGAACATTGATTGACAGATCACAGGTGGATCTTCTGACTCTTCATCTTCTGCCTGCATCACACCCTGACAGAAACATAACTATGACCCTTTTAGCTTGAGTATAGTTTAAGTGACACCTTTATCTACCTACATGAATTACTTTTCTCTCAATTTGATATTAGCAGTTACACAATACACCCGTCAGCCTCTAAAATGCACCTAAGAAGATAAAGTTGCAACTTGAGTTGTCAACTTCATAGTGATTCAAGACTCGAAGTGTTGTTGTTGTTTTAAATAAAATATGTTCTGACACTTTCAAAGCTTTAAAGTTTTCATCACCATAGCTTTTTTGCACATTTTTTATCCAACAGTTTCTCATAATTATTCCTGTCATAAATATTGTTGGCACTTTGTCGGATGGGAAGACATTGACTTCATTCCCCATTTCTTCTTTACCATTATCTCCTCGATCGTTTGTATTCTCTTCTGTCTTCCTGGCTTTGGATCACTTTCAAAGCAGTGCCTGTACAAAACACTGGGATCTTCCTCGAGGCTTCAGGTCTCTGTTTGTCTTTCTTTGGTATGAACTACTAAATCTCACAAGTCTCTTTTGTCGTGGTGGCAGAGAGCGAGTAGCCTGAAGTTCGGATCAAAGTCCTTCGATTCACCCACCGTGAGAGCAATCTAGCTCTTGTACATGACTGATCTCCACTCTGATGTTCAACCTTTGTCAAGGGAATTCAATAAACCAGCTGACAGCATGAACAAACAGTCTGAACGGCCAGCGGCGTGATGTTAGGATGGGGACGGTTGTCAAGGTCTTGCTTTTTTCTGATATTACGTAGGATTCCTCGCATCCAAAGTTGTTAATGAGCACATCAATAATTCTCGATTTACAGAATGTGTTGGATTGGAGGCAACAGATTGGTGTCTAACTGCTGTTTCATGCAGTTGCGTCAGAGTATGAGGTCTTTAGCTCAGGGATAAATTAAGAAATGAGGAATATGAAGGAATGAGAGGAGAACCTGAATGTGAAATAAGTGAGGAAGAATGAAGTTTCCTGAATGATACACTTTATTTGCTCAGACATACAGTATAAATACAGGACTGTATAGGGAACATAGAACAAAATACAAATTTGAAAACAAATTTCATGGAAAAATTTACACAATTTCTGAATTCAGTTCAAATTTCAATGTATTTTCATTTGCTTGTGGCCAATTTTGAGATTTGGCATTTCATAAAGTGTTAATTCAGACTAGTGAAAAGGAAACAACCAACCAAAATACACCTTTTTAGTGTTAGTTTTATTTTTGTACTCATTCCATCTTTAAATGTCATTTTGTCAATGTTTTCTATTTTTTCAAATACTAAACTTTACCGTTTTATTTCTATTTATCTACTGTATATTCTGAAAGTTTGTACTGAGGAATTTTTTTTATATATAATTTGTTTCATTTAGGTTTTTTTTCTTAAAAAGATTGTGATTTTTTTTTCCTCTGGCTGTTGACAGTATTTTCTAGGGAAGCTTGTTTCCACCATGGACGGTCAGTTAGGTTTTAGAGCACAACATACTGAATCAGCAAGTTTATAATTATATTTTATTAAGCGTTGATTCTGGAGCTTCGGCAATCTTGGTATTATTAGATCTTAGCTCAGCATTTGATACCATAGATCATAGTATCTTGGTTTCTTGAGCACTATGCTGGCCTTCGAGGAGTTGCCCATCAGTGGATTAAGTCCTAATTACCTAACAGAAGTTTTAGATTAGATTTTTATCAACTCCAGTTCCTCTAAGTTTTGGGGTTACACAAGGGTTTATTCTTGGTCCTGTTTTGTTTTCATTATGCTTCCTTTGGTATCTATTTTTAAGAAGTATGGTGTTTCTTTTGGTGCTTGGTGCATTTATCTGCACTGCAACAATATAATAAGAGAACTCCTCTTATCTTGTCTAAATCATATAGAAAGCTGGATGTCCTTACATTTTTTTTTTAAAACTTAATGACTTCATAAAGCTTCCATGATTTTCTGAATTCTATATATATATCCCAAATCCCCTCTGTAAAAACCTCTAATATGGCGACAAAACAAAATGTAACCTGTATTTATTAATGTTCAGATTTCTCTTCTGGAGATTTATACAAATTTAAGTTTATTTAATTTTTAAGATTATGAATTTACATTTTTAAATATAGACTACATTAAATTACATTCTTATTTACCTGAGGTGTCACCTTACAGTTTTTTCTGATTGCTTAAGCACATTTTTTGTAACTATTGGCTAGTTTTGCAAAACTCTACACACAAATAAGAAAACCTTTCACCCAATTATCAAAACATTGTAGTTCTCTTGCAAAATCAAACACAGCTAGATTAACTCTTCACACCTTCGTAAAAATTGTGTTTTTGTATCAAACAGTAAACACAAGCCATCATCTACTAAGCACACAATGTGCCAACTACACACTGATGGTATGAATGCAAAACACATCTGGCTTTTGCTGTCTCTGTTTACAGATGTCAATTTGAGGTCATACTTTTGTCATAGTGTCATGTAAACATACAAGGATACAAACTTCAAGTATTGGTGTTTATTCACACTCATAAAAACCAAGACAAAGTCAGAACACAAAAGAGTAATTTTGCAAAAAAAAAAACCAAAAAAAAAAAAAAAAAAAAAAACAATCAGCCTACATCATGTCGTCTTTCTGGGTTCGGCCGCAAAATTCCGTCCACACATCGCATGCAATATCCTCCAGTCCAAGGCACCGGGGAAAATATCTCCTTGAATGCCTTATCCAGGCCTGACATGATGCCTGGTCAATATCTCCACATGCCTCCTCCATTGCCTGTAAAAGTGCTACCTGTTGATGAGGATGACGGTCGTACACTTTCCAGAACTCCTCAATGGGATTTACGTAAGAATGGAGAGTATGGAGGGAGGTTGAGTGCCATGAAGAATGTGTGGTCTGTAAACCAGTTGCGGAGCAAAGCAGCCCTATGGAAACTAACATTGTCCCATATGATGACATATCGGGTATGCTCTTCAACTCCACATCCTCTCCCTCTGCCTCCTTGTCCTCTTCTAGCTCCTTCCTCCAACTTCTTCACCTCCACGTCCTTTTCCTCCAACTTCTTCACCTCCATGTCCTCTCCCCCGGCCTCCTCTGATTCTCACTCTTCTCACTCTTACTGCTCCTTCCATTGTACTCCACACAGACAGCGTACCTGTGACTTATTTATAGTGCTTAGGCTGATTGCAAAGTTAACTAATTTTCTAAAACAGTTTTCACATGTGAAAGTGAGCCAGACAGTTGGCAAAATAGTGTTAATGATAGCCATACATGTGTATAATTTTGCTAGTTGTGTTTAAAGTTCTGCAAAAAGAGTGTTGTGCAGTGAATTGTGCCTACAGTTTTGCAAAGTGTGTGTTACAAAATTGCAAATTGAGTGCAAAGCAGTTTTTGTGCTTTTAGTTTTGCAAACTCAGTGAGTGGTTTTGCCATACGTATTAATAGTTTTAGAAATTGTGCTACAAGAATCACGATTAGCGCCTAAGCATTCAGAAAAAACTGTAAGATACATTTTTTAATTGTAATTTAAATCCTTAACTATTGTTTCACACAATATTTAATCAATTAATTCAAATACATAGCTATTTTTATATAATATGTATGTATAGTCTATATTATAGACAATTTCACAAGATGTAAACAACACTGGTCCAGAAGCACTTCCTGTTTCAGTTTTTTAACACTACATAAAAGCTGGGATAAAATACAACCAACAGAACATTTAAAACTGAATCAAAAAGTTAAACAAACATCTTTAAGATGTTTTCTTTACATGTGAAATAAAGAAAACAATTACAAACTGAAACAGGAAGTGTTTCTGGACCAGTGTTGTTTACATCTTGTGAAATGGTCTATACATTATTAACTCCATGAAACTGGTCTAAATTTATGACTAGACTTTAAATAAGCCTTTTCCCTCTAAACTTCTACACACAACCTCCCCCAAAATCAGCTACGGCCAATCATAGATCGATATCAGGGAGCCGCCAGGGACATTCACCTTGGCTCCTCCATATCATTACCGAACAGACTTTCTCCATTAAGTCTGATAGCCGATAGTCTCAGGACGTGTAACAGCACGAAGGTCCACCTACCACTGCGTCCTCACTGCAGAGACGTGGGCTGAACCGCCGTCCTCATTAGAGAAATGATGCAGCCTCTCTTTTAGGACTTGGAGTAAACTATTGCTTTTGGTGTTCTCACTGCCTACTGTGTAGAGTGTGACGGTTTCATCTTAGTATACAACACAGTGCCTCATGAGAAGAGACGAAGAGATCAGGCATGTGTAAAGGGAGGAAACTGAAAGATGCACAATATGGCTGGCAACATTGTGAATATTGCTATTGGTTACTTGATTCTTTGTTGTCTAACAATGTGCAAGTATAAGAGCATTAGGACGAAGATATGTTAATAGCACAATTTAACCCTAATTTAAAGGGATAGTTCGCCCAAAAATGAAAATTATGTCAATAATTATTCATCCTCATGTTGTTCCAAACCGTAAGACTTTCGTTCATCTTCAGAACACAAATTAAGGTATTTTTAAATTAAATCTGAGTATCACTCCTCCATAGGCTTCTATTGTAATTGAAACTTGCCAGCCCAGAAAGTTATTAAAGACATTGTTAAAATAGTACAGTGGCTCAACCATAAGTTTATCAAGTGACAAAAATACTTTTTGTGTGCAATAAATAAATAAATATATAATGACTTTATTCAACTATTAATTTCCTTCTCTGTGGGCTCACGTTGTACGTCAGAACGTAGGCTCTGAACAATTATTCATTTGCATCATCAACCCAAAATGTTTACTGGACATGCCACATTTAATGTTTCAATATGTTTAATTAACATGGTCATAAAATTAGATTTTTTAATATAAATTTAAATTTTTGCATGCAAATAATTTTGAATATACTTAGACTGTATCTATCTTTTAGCACTAATTCATAGAGAGAGAGTCAAAGAACAGGAAAGCATACACATGCTTTATTAATGGCTGAATCGTTTTCTATTTGGCAACTTTATTATGTAGCACAGAATAGGCCTGATTTATGCTATTCTGGAAATGGCCTAGTTTTTGGTCTGTTTTTTTTTTTTTGGGCGGGTGGGCGGCAAACATGCATTTTAATCAGAATTTACGAGTAAATTACACAGCAAGCCCAGAGATCAAAATGCAGCTATATTTTCCTTCGCATTTCTTTGAGTAAAAAGAAGTGGAGAAAAAAAACAAAGCTTTCAATTACATAGGCAATACGGTTAACCTGAATATCTGTGAAGTAGTGCTAAAAAAAAAGTGTAATGTGATGAATGTTCATGCATCTTTCTAGTGGAACCAAAACCTTACAAGGTTTATGTAGATGGGAAAAAATTCTGTAGCATGGAAAAGTTGAGATGCTTTTTAGAAGAAAAAACAAAGCCTTTCATCACCTTATTAGCAGCACATGAGCTACAGCGGATGGAAATGTGATTCATTACCTCATAGTGAAAACAAAAACACAGTTATTTATGTATCACAGCTTCTGTAAAGTACATCTTTTTGGACTAATTATGAAAATAATTGACATTGTTTATGTTTCAAGTATTGCACGAATAAACTACGAGGTGAAGATGAAACAGGGCCATAACTTTTATAAAAGAATGAGAGAAGTAGGCGTACTGACAGCAGAATCTATCAAAAGACGTTTTGCTTTCATAACTGACAACACTGTTTTCTTCACTCAATTCGTTTATCCGTTTCAGGATTTGTATGATGTAATCTCCCTTAAATTCACAATTGGGTTTGCCATTGTGCATTGTTGCTCTAAAAGGTTTTATTTGATATATGATTTTGTTTGGTCTTTCGGTTCTCTTGTCCAGCTCTGAGGGAATGATGAAGCCTGGAATATGCTATGCGTATCCATTTACGTAATCATTTACGTACTTTTGTGAAGTACTGTCTGTATGATTATATGGCCTAAGGGTTGTAATCGACTGAAGATGCATCAAAGACAATGTTTTTAACTCTTTGTAGCATCTAGATGAAGCAAATCTGGTGAGCTTTGATAATAACTGTGAAGCAAAATAGAAGCCTTAGAGGAGTAGTTCACTTTTAAAACCACTTTTGCTGATAATTCACTCACCCCCATGTCATTCAAGATGTCCACGTCTTTCTTTCTTCATTCGAAAAGAAATTAAGGTTTTTGATGAAAACATTCCAGGATTTTCTCCATGTAATGGACTTCAAATAAATAAAAAGTTTAAGTTTTATAAGCACAAATGCGATGCGCGTTCATGACTCTCCTGTTCAAACTCGTTCATCATGACTCGAAGGGTCCTAGATAAGACCCTTATTTATCGCCTGGCGTCGTTTAAAGCCCTTTGAAGCTGCACTGAAACTCTCATTTGGGCCTTGAACCGTTTGGTTTCCAATGAAGTCCATTATATGGAGAAATGTTTTCATCAAAAACCTTAATTTCTTTTTGACTGAAGAAAGAAAGACATGGACATCTTGGATGACATGGGAGTGAGTAAATTATAGGCAAAAGTTTTTTTAAAAGTGAACTACTCCTTTAATGTCTTGAATGGTAATGGCTGTGGTTAGTTAGTTAAAAACTTTGTATATTCACATTGCAAACAATGGACGAGGTCAAGTTCAAGGCAAGCAAATAACGTAACTGTGTGTTGTGGTAGTCTGTAAACTTGAGCTATTTTAATTTATTTTTCTTAACTAAGAGCCAGATTTAGCTTGTGCCGGCGCAAACCCTCTTAAAAACTACTGTCAGGATTTACTAAACATGAGCAGTGAAAAATTTGCGCTGAAAAGATGTGGACAGTTATTTTTGTGGCATTGTAGGAGTTTCAATGGGAGAGTCTTTAAATGAATAATGCGCGGTGATTTTGCTAAAGTTTGCGCTAGTCACTTTACTGCTATTTGCGCCATAATTTACTGCCCAAAAAAAGTATGTCTTAAACCAGACGCTGATTTATGCTGCTCTTGGTAGATTATGTTGGACATTGTAGAAATGATCTGACTGCGTCTGTGATCTTTAATTTGTGCGTCGTCACTTTATTGTCTTCCATTGTGCATGTGAATGAATTTGAATTACATGTGATATATTGAGCCCGATCTCATGAAAATTCGTATCTATAGCACGAATGTCCTTTCTCGTGGCATTTATACGGCAAAAACGTTTTTTTTTTTTTAAACGGTGTATATGGTACGCTTTTTTCGCGTGTATATGATATTCACTTTTTGGCGTATAATACGCACAAACTCCCCACCCCCCTCCCCCCTAAACCTACCCCAGGGTTTTTTAGTGCGTAGCATAAGCACGCAAAAACCATTTTTGGCGTATAAATGCCACGAGAAATGACATTCGTGGTATAGATGCACATCTTCATGAGACTGTGTGGGATATATTGCATGAAAATGTGTATCTGGATGTTCAGGTGAGCGCTGCACATCAAAAGGCGATGTGAATATGGGGCACCATAGGCAGCTCATTAATGTTTTAGTAAAACACACCAATCATTTACATATCTGCATTAATTGTGATGAAGTATGTCGTGCGTTTAATGTGTATGTGTCTTAGAATTAGGAAAAAATGAATGCCTCTGCTTTGTGTTATACACTAAGGCACACAAAGTCATGTTTTGATTAGTTTAGCTTCTTGGTTTATTGCATCAAAATGCCTTTGAAGGTTGTCCTATGTGAAATCTAAAAAAAAAAAAAAATCTATGTAAAGCATACAATCCATGCTTCAAAATTTAATTGGGCCAAGTACATAGCCCAGGGGGACTCCTTAAAACATGATTAAAAGTCATGCCTCTCTAGGTAGATTTTTATTTTAGAAACCATCAGTATGCAAAAGTATCACACTACTAATGAAGGGAGATTCCTAAGCTATTTTAGTTTACAACATCTGTATGTTAGCAACTTGTACGCTTCACTTATATTTAGTACAATGCAAGCACGTACACTTTTGTATCCACAAAGTGCAGTTGCATTCTTCCCTACCCCTGCTTCACTTATTAGGAGTGTTATTAAGTTGATGCATTGTGTGGAGTATTGCTATCATCCCTTAACCACCGCTGTATTACATGGAGAGATCAACTCGGCGCTGCTGTGATTAATTATAGCAGAATTCCAATGTGGGAAAAGAGAAGAGTAATTCAATTCAATTCCCAAAGGCTTTTCAGTGTTACCGGTTGTGAGTGTGATCTAGGAAGACAAAATGATACCGACAGGAAAAAAAAAGTGATCAAGAGTGCAAAAAAGACGAAAGGCGAGCGTTTGAGAAGGAAAAAAGAAGAATACTGCAAAAGGAGGGAGCGATGTCGGAAAAGATAAGGAGTTATAAATATTGATTACCGTGCTTGTACCGATCCAAAGACATGACAAGGAAGCACTCAGATGCCGAGGTGTTCTTTGGCAGGAGCTCGAACAACTCGTTTGTTCCCAGGCTGTTTTTTTTTTTTTTTACTCCCTCACTCGCTCTGTCATTCTTACAGATGCTGCCTTGCCTAAGAGCGCCACAACTTTCCTCAGCTAGGATGGATATGTAACGAATGTAGAGAGGTAGAGAATGAGAAATTGCCTTTTCTTGTTTTGTCTCCCTGCCTTTGTGGAGTGGCGGACTGCTCCTGAGAGTGCCATGTGACTCCTACCACAGTGCTTTGGAGCTATTTTCCCCTCTCCCTCTCTTTTTTTTTTCTTCCAACGATGAGTCGCTGAAGAGGAGAGGAGGTGGTAAGAGGAGGATATGTTTTCCGTTTCGCTCAAGTGCCGGATGGGGGTCATCAGACGCAGGATCAAGGGTATTGTGCAATGCACCACTTTAACAAGCTTTTGGGATAGGGGTCCGTTGAGTTTCAAATGTTGAGTTTCAGGATTATTGGTTAATTAGGGAGTGTAATGAAATGTATGTTTTGTATGTATGCAATCTTGGCTTGTCTATTGATTTTTGAAACTTGATATAAGAAGTCAGGGGTTTTATTTTCGAGAGCCAATCAAAAAGCTGTTTGTTAAAGTCTGTTGTGAACATCCTTTTAAAATACAAGGACGATGATACTTATGGTGTGCTTGTGAGTGCTTGAGTTGTGTTTGCCGTATTGATAAACCTCTTCTTTTATTTTAAATGAGTGGCTTATTTATAATTTATGCTTAACATCAAGAGTGCTCCAATGTTTAGCATTTCTTTTCATTAACGTTTCATTATACAGTGAGTGGTATTTTTAGTCTAGAATTAAAAGGCCTTCACACTTTACAGTGACGTTAGAGGGTGTGATTAACTGCATGTTTTTGACTACAAAACTTAAAAGCATCTCAGTGTTGTGGTAAAATCTCTCTCTTATTTTCGTTTTGTTGCAATCATTAGCCACTTTATTTTGCCAGCATGGCAACAAACACATTATTCATTTACTGTTATCTATTTAACTGTGTACAGACCACTTATAGTACTCCTAAATGCATAAACCGCTCGTGGCTGTGATCTTAAATTTAACAGGCCTGGAGATAGCAAGCTGATAAGTTTGACACTTCTTCTGATCCATCCGTTTAGAAGAGCTCGTTTTTATGCATCTCGGGATCTCTAGCCTTAAGCTACTATGCAAGAAATCAATAAAGCAATGCCTACAAAAGTTCAAGACTGTAGAAGCAACACCAGCTGTTGATGGCAAGCTTGCGTGTGGGGGTGCAGATAGTTTCAGTGTTCTGGTCCTTGGCGGAAGTTCAAGTTTACATGTTCATGTGTCAATGGTGGGTGATACACTTTTTCTGGGGTTCTTACTCTTTCCTTGTGGCTTTTCCATTTTATGGTTTGCATAATCGAAAACATGACATTTGAGTCTCAAGTTTTCTATTTTTTTACAGACAAAAATAGCTGTTGGCCACAACACAATGAATCCCACCATATATGACCACCATATAGAGGCAAATAGATTTGGGGCAGCTGGGAACAATGCACGTTGAATACACAATCATGAAGAGATTAATGATGTATAATGGCCACAAATTGGGTGGGGAAAGTCTTTAGATTGAACCAATAAAACCAGTCTGTTTCCAATGTATAAGTGAATCAATGATTGATGAAGGGAATTTCATGGATTGGGCCTGTGGTCCTCATGTGATTTTTTTTTTTTCCAATTACATTTCCTTCCTACATGCTTTATCCAAGCTCTATGAAATCTTAAACATCTGCAGCTGTATATTTTTATGTCAATGAACATGTGCTAGCTTCATGAAGACTCAATCTAGCGAAGACTCGAAATTTAATCTGAGAGGCTTGATCAGCCATGGCAGTTTTGATTGAATATGTGTATATATATATATATATATATATAAGTGTGTATATAAGTGTGTGTGTGGAGAGGTGGGCTCAGGACAAGCTTGATAAAAATGATGAAATTGAGTACACTTGAGATCTCAAGGTGAAAATCAACTTCTCACTCAATTTAACTATGCAGCCAAGATACTAACTGAAATCAGCAGGCCGTAGAATTGCAATTACATTAGAGAGGCTTTTTTGTTGCTTTGTGTAACTTGATATCCTTTTCACATTCTTTGAGAAGATACACATCATATTGATTGAATTATGGCAACATTTTTCTCCAGGGATATAGAAACCATTGTTGAATGATTGTAGACAGTTGAGCAAATCCTACAACTTTGACTGCAAAAAACTACCTTTTTGTGGTCAAATCAGCTGTGACTACTGGGCGAACTGCTAATATTCTTTATTTTTTTGGCATTTTCCATTTAAAAAAAATGTGATCGTCTTGGGGGCCAATCGCACAGAATGCATTTATCCATTCCACTGTAATGTTTTCCATTGTTTTTCAATGTAAACACGCAATAGTTAGTTCACTCACATCTTGTGTCACTCGCATAATGCAGTGTTTTAAAAATGTGGCACTAAAGTTAAAGGAGTAGTTCACTTTAAAAAAAAAAAAACTTTTGCTGATAATTTTCTCACCCCCATGTCATCCAAGATGTCCATGTCATTCTTTCTTCAGTCGAAAAGAAATTGTGTTTTTTTATGAAAACATTCCAGGATTTTTCTCCATATAATGGACATCATTGGGAACCAGTTAAAGGTCTTTTGGTTAAAGGTCCAAAAGACAGTTTCAGTGCAAACTGTTCAAAGGGCTTTAAATTATTCCAGATGATGAATAAGGGTCTTGTCAAGCGAAACGATCGCTCATCGCTCATAACAAAGTTTAAGTTTTATAAGCTCAAATGGTCGCCTTGCTCTGTTCCGTGATGAGCGTTCATGACTCTTCTGTTCGAACTCAAAATGAATGAATTTTTTTCGTGTCATTTGGTTCATTCAACGAACGAAATGAATGAATTGACTCGGGAAAAGATTTGTTCATTTTAATAAACGAGTTTGAACAGGAGAGTCACGAATGCGCATCACAGAACAGAGCAAGGCGACCATTTGAGCATATAAAACTTTTTTTTTTAAAGTGACTGATCGTTTCGCTTGATAAGACCCTTATTCATCGTCTGGAATCGTTTAAAGCCCTTTGAACAGTTTGCAGTTTGCACTGAAACTTTCTTTTGAACCTTGAACCGTTTGGTTCCCATTGAAGTCCATTATATAGAGAAAAATGTATCGTAAATGGCCCCTTAAAAATAAAAAAAAAACAAATTACTTCTTGTTTTACGCATGAAGCATGATTAAACGTAAATTAATGTTTAAAATAAAAGAAAATATTTTTTGGGCAAAAATAAGCATTCACGGAAGTAAAAGTGCTGTAAATATAAGTATTTGCACTTAAATACTTGTTTTAAGGATATTTAGCGTTTTTTTTTAAACAAAAATACTAATTAAGAAAGTAATTATTTCCAGTTTACCACTGTTTCTCAAGCCTTCATTGGCAAAAGTTCTGTCCAGCAAAGAACAGATCAAAGAAAAAGTATGATTGTGAGAAAGATGAAAGTAGTCTCCATCCCGACTGACTGACCTCTTATCCCAAAATTATGAGTACAGATGATGAAAGTACGTTTAAGGATTGAAATTGCAAAGATTTACATGGCTCCGTTGTTAACGTCAGACTATTCTGAACAGCAGCTGATTGAAGAAGATGGAATAAGAGGCAGATTAAAGCGAGGAGATGAAAGATGGAAGTGACTTTGTCTAGATCTTCATTTCTAAGTGGCTCATAAGAGACCTTGCACTGTCAGTGGGCTACATCTATTCCCTGTTTTTCAACAAAAGGACATACTTGTTGAGGGTGTTTGCATGGTGCGGCGCTTTTTCGAGAAAATGAAAGCTACAAGGCCTGGCTAATGAGTACAAACAAAAGCTCTTCCTTTTGATCGATGTCACAAGTTGCTAGCAGAGAGGATGTTGCCAGATGGGGGTGATTTATTGCTTTCTCGCACATGTATTATTTGACTACCTGGGAATGCTTTAGGGGCCTCGCTCTGCACACTTTCATTTACTCGCCATTGTGCAAGTTTTTCTGCTAAGGGAATGTATGCAAGGCAAAAAGATTGCATAGCATTGTTTAAAGATATTGTTTACATTCACCTCGAGGTGCATTTGCCTTTGAAATTGGTTTATTGTGTCTAGCTAAAGTTCGTGGATAGGAAAGTTTGAAAACAACGTCTTGCACTGGGATAGAGAGTTCAAAAGATTTGCGCTTTTTGTTCTGTCTCTGGTGTAAGTCGTAAGCATAGCAAATCCTTTGACTCAAAGGTTAATTGTTTGAAGTCACAAAGAGTCAATTTTCAAAGGACCTTTTGTATTTTTCAAGTCTAAGTTAATCTGAAAACATTTCAGAAAATTAAACCATGACACAGACCTTTCTCACATGCACTAAGTCAAGGGAGATGTGTGTTTTCATTAAATTGCTAAATTTGTTTTCCTTATGGCTAGAAGCCAACAACTGTGCTCTTTTATGTGTTTATCAAAGTAAATGATTTAAGCCTAGAAAAGGTATTTAGCACAGAGAAAGACTGTTTGCTGTAACAATATTTTTTTAATGATATTGTTGTCAGTGTGGGAATGGTGTTGGCCCAAGGCAAGGCTTAACAAGTGAAATGAAACCGCTATTTTTGGTTGCATTTGTTTCACAAGTAATCGTGCATGTAAGATATTTTTAGCCTCAAGAAGCAACAGTTAACCCCTTACGTGTCACCCATAGCCATTACATACATGCAAAGCGAAGCATTGAGAACTTTGTAAGTGTACAGACCGTTTAATAAGAAGATACTTTATAAAGACAGTTTACTTCGTGTATACAGACTGGAGCCATCTTGGAAAACAGTCACGACATCGTGCTGAGTGAGCTGAACTGTATGAACAGCGTTCAGGGATTGACTTATCGAGACTATTTTCCAAGATGGCTCCTGTCTGTATACATGAAGTGAACTGTCTTTATAAAGTATCTTCTTATTAAACGGTCTGTACACTTAAGTTCTCAATGCTTCAGTTTGCATGTATGGACCCTCATTATGTTACTGTGTTAGTGTGGGGCTATTTTGAGCCTTGTTAGTGGTATAAACTAGCGATTTCGTTTTACTTAGGAAACCTGCTCGACATTTAGTTTCTTATCTTATGTATTAACGGTCTCTGTTTTCAGTTGTCCGGTATTGTTTCATGGAGTTTGTTTGTTCTTTGAAATACCTGTGTTGTATTATTTAATAAGCCTTGTTTTATTTCCATCCTTTTGGCATTCCTCTTCATCATCATCTGGACCTTAACCTCACAATTAAAGTATGTTATTTCCATAATAACAAATAGTAAAAATAGTTTAATTGCACTGTACTTTTTCACACAGGTTAAAGGGATAGTTCACCCCAAAAAATCAAATAATTTACCTGTTGTTCCAAACCTGTATGACATTCGAGGGGAAATTCTGATGACAGATCTTTTCAGTGAATCGGTTGAGCCGATTCTCAAGATCCAATCCCTGACCCGGTTGCGAACACTGTCATCCGAATATCTTCTTTTGTCTTGTCCATACAGGCCTGCAACAACACGAGGGCGAGCAAATGGCGCCAGAATTTACATTCCTGCCTTAGTCCTAATCTTAAGCCTTTGATTTTGGTTCTGAGAGGACAAGGTTTGCAGTCATTAAAGAATTAAGACTTCATAACTAAGAATATTAATTGGTTTTTAATGAAGATAATGAAATCGTCTTCATCATAATTCATTCCACCGTGGGCCACATTACTAACAACCTGAGCTAACATTGCCCCTCTCACCTTTTAAATTATGCCGCTTCTTGGCAGTCTCTCAACCCATTTCACTTCCCCTATTTTAAAAAGACCCCTTCACGCAATCAATTTCTTCGTTCTCATTTTCTACATCCATCCCCTGTTCTGGTGCGGCCCACTTGTCCGTTCTCAAGAGGCCGTGATGGTGCATTGAGTTAATCAGGCACTGTGTCTGGGCTGCTCGCTGGCGCTGAATACTGAGAGGATGGTGGCATGTGTCCCGTGTGCTGAAATGAGCTCCAGTGTTCGAGAGCCATATCTCAGTGTGCTGTGATGGCTATCAGACCTCCTCTTCACTGCAGGGGTTAGTTTGAAGCTCTGCGGAGAACACGGTTGGCATCCTGAGGCGTATCTGTATTGATCTAGCTTTGTTTGGCTCCATTTGAGAGGCAGGAAAGCGAATGAGGTTTGGCAGAGGAGCCGAGTCTGCCGATCTGATTGACTGTGAGGAAACTGGTGAGGTTTGCAAATTACAGGAACTAGGGTCAGGGTTGTAAACCCTTACTATTTTTTAGGATGTTTCGCAGACGTTCTTTCCCATTTGGAAACCTTTCAGTAAGCTTAGACCCAGCTATTACTAAAAGCAGCGTGCCTTGGGGTCTCGATTCTACCTCTGACAAATTGAGAATTACAATAGTTGATTACAAAATGGATTGTTGTGGACTGTAGGCTAGTCATCAGCTTATGTTCAATGACATGGAAATAAACAATATCTTGACTTCTGAAGTCATTTTTAAATTCTTTACTTGCCTTAGAATTTGATATGTACAAATACTTAAAGTTAATTATATTTGTAATCAGCAAATAATCTAAAGCTTTTGGTAAGAACTTGGTCATTCTTTGTTGGATTTTTGTTTAGTGATGCACCGAAATTTCAGCGACAGAAAATATGGCCGAAATAGTTACATTGCCACTTTTCCAATGACACATTTTGACTGTATCAGACTCTATTTCATGCACATATTTGTCGACAATGGCTAAAAATGTCAGCAGTGTGTTATGCTGTAAAATTTGTTTGGCTTAAATATCGAGAGCTGGCTCTTTTCTGAAGAACTTTACTACAGATAGTTAAATTTATCACCTGAGAATTAAACACCCTGAAAGTCAGATCATGTTGCCCAGATTTAAAAAAAAAAACAAACAAACAAAAACTTTAATATCTTTTTTTGTAAAAAAAAAAATTCTTGGTACATCACTATTTTAATTGGGATCTTTCTTTATTCGGTGCTCATGGTTTTACAGCATCACTGGATTTGGTAGTCTTTACGAGACAGGGATCTAATAAACTTGGGTATGACGTATACTATGATGAAGACACTTATTGAATCGTAGGCTACGACACAAGTTAGTATGGAAGAATAAAACGTCGTCGGCATGTGCTACTGGTAAATAAATAAAGAAAGATAATTCAAACTTTGGCATTTACGTTTTTTATGTGCGCTTAAAAAGAGGTGGAGGTGAAAGAGCAGAATATGGACTAGATAAAAGAGGCCAACTTGGCATGCCAAGTGCAAATGGAGCTTAAATACTTTTAGTAGTTTTATGTTTTAGCGGCATTTCGCGTTGAACAATACGCCATTTCATGTTGCATTTGTATTGGCTAGTCAGTAGATGTAGGTCGTAGCAGCAAACACACTGTGAGATGATCATGCTAAATTTCTGACACTGTCGCAAGACCGTGACGACGGCTGAACCTCTTTCACTGAACAACACAGGACCACAGAAATCTCCATTGATCAGAAATTGGTCATGTTTCGTCTGGGACAGCCCAAAATTGTACAATGTGTACCTGGCATTACAGAAGCAATGCTACTAAGTCAACTATATCTTTTAGTAGTGAGAGTAGATCAGCTGTTTTTCCAACAATTGATAACACCATTTGTGTGCCTTGTTGTATTGCAAAGGCATCTTTACGGACAAGCAAGCTCTACAGTATTTTGTTTATGTTTTTGAGCAATTTAGCTTTATTTAGACTCAATTTAGACTTAAAATAGGGCCCAATTAATCAAGGCGGTCATTTCGTAGGCCACACCGGAAGTCTAATTGATTGCTAATGGATTTTTACAATAACAGTTTGCTATTTATGAGTAAAAAAAAAAGTTCCACAGCTTCCACAGAGCTTTCAGTTTACATGCTTGACGAATTGGACAACAGTTAACAACTCCTTATGTAACAACTTGGTTCCAGCTTAAAGGCATACAAGTTTTTAAAAAAACAGTATAGTTTATGTTGTAGAACAAAATGAGGAAGTTTCTTCAAGTAATGTTAGCTATAGATCTGCATTTACTCTAAAATCCTAAGCCACTTTTCTAGAAAAACGCAAGCAAGCTAAACCCATAGCTAAAATGCTAATTAGCTCGAAATCCTCATTGTTTTAGTGCTTTATAAACACTAGTGTTATTTATATATTTGCAAAATCATTGCACACGTATACATAGATTCAATGTAGTTGGCTACTTTATGTTTGCAGCTTGTAATGTAGCTAATATTGACTACTTCATGTCACTCTGAACTCTCAGTTTAATGTGTTTATGAATGTTTAATGTGGTGGAAATGTATGCTCTGTATAAACGTTATCTGGCCTTACTTCCCCCTGTGACTTTTGGATTGGCATTCAAATGAGCCTAGTTTATCATTTAAAAGACAGGTTTATGCCTTTTCATTATGGCTATGATTGTCATATTAAATATATGGCTGGAGTAAAATCAGCCCCTCATTTTAGGGATGGCACCCTACTTACCCTTAAATGTCTCATTTTCATTATTCATAATCCAGGAATGCAGTTGGGTTTCTTTTGACATGTGTGCACCCTTACTGCCCTCTACTGATTAATACCTGTCATACAATATTTATGTCCCATCCTCAAAGACTCAATTCACTTATTTCTTAGGGAGACTGCATCTAATTTAGATCAAATTAGTCTCAAGATGAATATATTAACAAAATATGACTCACAAGTGCAAATCAGTATTCATAAATAGACATTTGTGGATCATCTTGATGATGATGAAACTTTTCTGACAGGTTTTTCTGACATAATTTGAATTAGTGGCTACTGTAGCATAACTAGGAAAATTTGGACAGCTAAAATCTTCATCGTTGTCTAAAATTGAGATATTTAATATCTCAAGTGTAATGTTTTATGGGTTAAGATGGTGCAACTGCTTAGTTATTCAGCGAGCATAAATAGTGATGGTCCTCCTGAACTATTTAGAGGGTAAATGAAAGTTCTGTTTAGTGGTTTTTGATCCGCGAAGATGTCAATGACAGATGCTAGAGGTTAAGTGTGCCTTGGTTCAGCGAGCAAACAATTTTAAAGCGGTGAAGTTCAAGGCAACCTGAGAGTGAATTAAAATGGCTCATAAAAACACTGTGCTGTCAAAGATCCAAAATATATCATTGTTTATGACCGTCCTCTCCTCTAACCAAAGTACTAATGGCATCACACACAGCTGGTACTAAAAAACATCAGAATATTACTGTGGCTTCCAGGTCAGATGTGCAAAGAGGCTGTTGATGGGCCTGTTAGACCTCAATCTGCTTGCTCTTGCAGTGCCATTATAAGTCATTACCACAGGTTTTACCCTTCCTTTGGTGCTTGTACAATAGAGCTGATCACCAACAGTATCTTTCCTCTAAAGAAGCATCATAAGAATATTTCACAGAGAAGGCAATCCCTGAATGCTTGGGTGAAACAAGTGAAACAAATTCATCCTGGATATTGACTGTAAATACACTGTAAACAAAAAAATATTTTCATGATTTGCAATCACAACATTTTTTTTCTTTTGTCAAATCAATTTAGATAATTTATGTAGTTCAGATAACATAATATTTTGAATTTCTGGTGGTAAAATTAATATCCTTCATTGTATTAACTCAATTTTTCCATTTCAATGAACTTAAAATTTTAAGGCAACCAGGTTACTTATTTTTTTTAAGTTAAACCAACAATATTTTTTTACAGTTTAATTCAATACCGAAATGCATTGAACTCAAACGTGTTGCGTAACACAAGAATGAACCTCATTGGTTCTTGCTGAAGCTCAAACGTGCTGTGTAACACGAGAATGAACCTCATTGGCTCTTGCTGAAGCTAAAACGTGCTGTGTAACACAAGAATGAATCTCATTGGCTCTTGCTGAAGCTTAAACGTGCTGCGTAACATGAGAACCTTGGTCAGTGAAACAAATTCATCGTGGATATGGACTGAAAACATATACTAGATTTAATTCAATACCGAAATGCATTGATACTAATAGTTTTATTAAACGTTTTTTTAGATCCATTTTAGATCCATGTCTTGTTTTTTAAAAACAAACAAATTTGTTCTAGTCTTCTGTGCACTTTGCAATCTTAGGCTAGCAACATGCTAACATTAAAATAGTAAAATCACTTTTAAATCAAGTTTTCTGAAATTTATGAATTTTGCGTTCGTCAAACTTTACTGAAATCACTTTTTCAGTTTTCAGTGTTTTTTTCTATTTGTCAACTTGTTAACTTCTGACTTTTTTTAATCACTTTTGAATTTTGTCTTTGTCTCTTGCATAAATAGTGCGAACATTAGCATTCAGCTTTATTGAAAATGAATATACCGACAAAATATGATTCGCAAATGCGAAACGCCATTTATAGATGCACGTTTCTGCATTAAATTGGTTTATGCGTATATGTTTTTTTTATTAAAAATATCTCATATCTTAGCAATCAACTTAGGAGCCTTTGTCATGTGTTCATTGAGCCATATAAATCTGGGGAACATAGGATAACATAGAACCCTGGGAACATAGAAATGACCTATTAATGGGGATTAGCATGTAGACAGTAGATAGCAAGTTAGCTCAGTTGAATTTAAAACACAGCCTGTCCACATCACAGCTTATTCAGACCAACCTTGTTAAATAGACCAGCTTTGTCTCCAGTACAGGTTTGTACTTTGGCATCCAAACCAGGTTACTTTCTAGCGAACCTCCTCTGGTGCCTTTGAAGTAAGTTGAATCACAAACCTTGCAAAATTTGGAAAATCCAGCAATAAATTCTTATTGTAGCAGACTACAGATTATGTTGTGCACAGTGACATCAGACCAATCCTCTTTAAGAAAGCCCTTGCCACTTTCGTGTGCTCTATGCATCAGGTGGTCCGCCAGCGGTCATTGGGCGGCGTGCCAATAGATCTAACAAGACTTGAAACTTTTCGTTCCATTCCTTCTTATTGCAGGGAAGGTGACACAAAACGAGAGATAATTCCACCTTGAGCATGTGGCCATGTGATGTGTGAAGCTCAACGCAGCCCAGGTTTTTCTCTCTGTGAAAGCGATATGCTTGAGTCCCGGTGGATGGGAGCAATCAGGATGTTGCAGGAACAAGGGAGCGCTCCAGAGAGGAGCTGATCAAAGCCGCTTCTCTTTCCCTGCCGCTGTCTTGTTGACTTGCGATGACACAAGCACAGAGTGATGAATATTTGATCCCATCCGGGGTTGCACTTGACACAACTAGCGCAAACCCAAAGAGCGGCAGCTCAACAATTTGGAACATCATGTGAAAATATCTGCTCACGTCTGGCGCCCACCATATTATTTATTTTCTTTGTTAAAAGAAGGACATGCCGAGGGAACGCAAGGGGAATAAGTAAATGTCCTATTTGTTTATTGATGCCATCTGCACCAATTTCATACTTTTCAAAAGGAGATTGTGTGCTTTTCAAAATGAGACAGTGTTGTGTGCTAACAATGATGCATTAGTAAAACATGAAAGTCAGATTGTGGCCTTATTGCTGAAAAAAGGGCATAATAAAATGTTTTTGTTTCTGTTTTTTTGCAGTGTAGAGCATTTGGTGTTGTATCTGGGCAATGCAATTTTGAATTCAGATCACATTTTATCACACGGAGCTTTCCACATTGCGTGCAGGAGAATAGATATCCGTCTCAAATTAAGAATAGTTTCCACTGCTTATTTATTATATCTCTCATGTTGGTTCTTGCAGAAGCTCAAATGTGCTGCATAACACCAGAATGAACCTCATTGGTTCTTGCAGAAGCTCAAATGTGCTGCATAACACCAGAATGAACCTCATTGGTTCTTGCAGAAGCTCAAACGTGCTGCGTAACACGAGAATGAACCTCATTGGTTCTTGCTGAAGCTCAAACGTGCTGCGTAACACAAGAATGAACCTCATTGGTTCTTGCTGAAGCTCAAACGTGCTGCGTAACACGAGAATGAACCTCATTGGTTCTTGCGGAAGCTCAAACGTGCTGAAACACGAGAATGAACCTCATTGGTTCTTGCTGAAGCTCAAACGTGCTGCGTAACACAAGAATGAACCTCATTGATTCTTGCGGAAGCTCAAACGTGCTGCGTAACACGAGAATGAACCTCATTGGTTCTTGCTGAAGCTCAAACGTGCTGCGTAACACAAGAATGAACCTCATTGGTTCTTGCGGAAGCTCAAACGTGTTGCGTAACACGAGAATGAACCTCATTGGTTCTTGCGGAAGCTCAAACGTGTTGCGTAACACGAGAATGAACCTCATTGATTCTTGCGGAAGCTCAAACGTGTTGCGTAACACAAGAATGAACCTCATTGGTTCTTGCGGAAGCTCAAACGTGCTGCGTAACACGAGAATGAACCTCATTGGTTCTTGCTGAAGCTCAAACGTGCTGCGTAACACAAGAATGAACCTCATTGGTTCTTGTTGAAGCTCAAACGTGTTGCGTAACACGAGAATGAACCTCATTGATTCTTGCGGAAGCTCAAACGTGCTGCGTAACACAAGAATGAACCTCATTGGTTCTTGCGGAAGCTCAAACGTGCTGCGTAACACGAGAATGAACCTCATTGGTTCTTGCTGAAGCTCAAACGTGCTGCGTAACACAAGAATGAACCTCATTGGTTCTTGTTGAAGCTCAAACGTGTTGCGTAACACGAGAATGAACCTCATTGATTCTTGCGGAAGCTCAAACGTGCTGCGTAACACAAGAATGAACCTCATTGGTTCTTGCGGAAGCTCAAACGTGTTGCGTAACACGAGAATGAACCTCATTGATTCTTGCGGAAGCTCAAACGTGTTGCGTAACACAAGAATGAACCTCATTGGTTCTTGCGGAAGCTCAAACGTGCTGCGTAACACGAGAATGAACCTCATTGGTTCTTGCTGAAGCTCAAACGTGCTGCGTAACACAAGAATGAACCTCATTGGTTCTTGTTGAAGCTCAAACGTGTTGCGTAACACGAGAATGAACCTCATTGATTCTTGCGGAAGCTCAAACGTGCTGCGTAACACAAGAATGAACCTCATTGGTTCTTGCGGAAGCTCAAACGTGCTGCGTAACACGAGAATGAACCTCATTGGTTCTTGCTGAAGCTCAAACGTGCTGCGTAACACAAGAATGAACCTCATTGGTTCTTGTTGAAGCTCAAACGTGTTGCGTAACACGAGAATGAACCTCATTGATTCTTGCGGAAGCTCAAACGTGCTGCGTAACACAAGAATGAACCTCATTGGTTCTTGCGGAAGCTCAAACGTGCTGCGTAACACGAGAATGAACCTCATTGGTTCTTGCTGAAGCTCAAACGTGCTGCGTAACACAAGAATGAACCTCATTGGTTCTTGTTGAAGCTCAAACGTGTTGCGTAACACGAGAATGAACCTCATTGATTCTTGCGGAAGCTCAAACGTGTTGCGTAACACAAGAATGAACCTCATTGGTTCTTGCGGAAGCTCAAACGTGTTGCGTAACACGAGAATGAACCTCATTGATTCTTGCGGAAGCTCAAACGTGTTGCGTAACACAAGAATGAACCTCATTGGTTCTTGTTGAAGCTCAAACGTGTTGCGTAACACGAGAATGAACCTCATTGATTCTTGCGGAAGCTCAAACGTGCTGCGTAACACAAGAATGAACCTCATTGGTTCTTGCGGAAGCTCAAACGTGCTGCGTAACACGAGAATGAACCTCATTGGTTCTTGCGGAAGCTCAAACGTGCTGCGTAACACAAGAATGAACCTCATTGGTTCTTGTTGAAGCTCAAACGTGTTGCGTAACACGAGAATGAACCTCATTGATTCTTGCGGAAGCTCAAACGTGTTGCGTAACACAAGAATGAACCTCATTGGTTCTTGCGGAAGCTCAAACGTGTTGCGTAACACGAGAATGAACCTCATTGATTCTTGCGGAAGCTCAAACGTGTTGCGTAACACAAGAATGAACCTCATTGGTTCTTGCGGAAGCTCAAACATGTTGCGTAACACGAGAATGAACCTCATTGGTTCTTTCTGAAGCTCAAACGTGTTGCGTAACACAAGAATGAACCTCATTGGTTCTTGCGGAAGCTCAAACGTGTTGCGTAACACGAGAATGAACCTCATTGGTTCTTTCTGAAGCTCAAACGTGTTGCGTAACACAAGAATGAACCTCATTGGTACTTGCTAAAGCTCAAACATGCTGCTCATGTTGTTTATGTGATCCAGTGCACCTCATTTTTGTTTAGATTATGTTGGAAACACGTCACATCAATTAAAACAAAGAATTAGTGAGCATAAGATTTCTATCAGAAGAAAAGATATAAACTATCCAGTTGCGGCACGATGTTTCCTCCTTACGTTAACCTAACCCTAACCCCAAACCTAACGTAAAGGGGTGTGAATGATGAAGCAGTATTTAATGTGATGTTATAAAATTAATATTATATTATTACTTTTCTCTCTATCTTTGATATTATGAACAATTATGTTTGTAACTGTGTATGATGATGTGGCGTTAGTTATGTATTCAGTCTCATTGAGCTTAATTGGTTACAAATGGATTTTTACGGTGATTGGTCATGTGATCATTTTAAATGGGTTTGAGTTTGAATAGTTGAGTTGTATTGTATATGCCTGATGAAGGTTGTGACACCGAAATGTTGCTAATACATTTTTGATACTCGTTTGCAAATATTGATAGTGTGGAGGAGTTCCTTGTCGTTTTATATAACATCCCAAAATACATACATAGATGGAAACCACTGTGAATAGTACAACCATTTTCCATTGATATGCACAGTGCAGCAATTTTACAGTGCATCAATTTATAATAGAAATACAATAGACCTCCATCACTCTCAAATATTAGGCACTTATTTCAGTCCCCCAGCAATCTCCTCTTCTCACCAGTTATTGCCTCTAGTGATCAGTATCCTCAGGGTGGATCGGACTCATTTTCTTCCATCTCACTGCTCCTATGAGGAATGCTTTCGGCTCAGGCCAGAGGAAGACCAATAAACCACAGGAGGTAATGTCAGGTAGAGTGGACAGAGCTGTTAAAAAGCAAGTGTAAAATGCATTCAAATCTCTAGCTTTAAGTTTGAACAGAAGTTACAGTGATATTCACTTTAGCTCTGATAACAGTGATCTGATCTTCTAGGGGTCTTCATTACAATATCATTTCCTGTTTTATTGATATAATTTATGCTTGTTAATTGCACAATGTGACTTTATTGCACTTTTTTGAGTATTAATAATGAAGCCGTTTTTGTAATTTTCCCCCTCAAATTAATAATTCATGAAATACCATACTACATAAGGGTTTTTTTTTTTTTTTTACAAGAAATTATGTTTATGTACGGAGCAGGACAGTTGAATCACCCTGACATTTTTGACATTATGCCCCAGTCAAAATGTATTTTAACTCAAAAAAGTTATATATATGAATTGCATTTTTAATCACATTCACCCAATTCTCATTGCCATATACACTGACCTGTATGAAAAGATAGTTTTTGACTCATTGCAGATCTTTTTTGAAGACTTGACCTGCCCGCTTCAGTTCTTTTCACATCAACACAGCAGGGTTAAGATCTGGACTTAACTCGGCTTTTCCACAACCCTCTATTTCTTGGGTCATTATCATATTTCAAGGTTGACTTAAGGCTCAACCATCATAGCAGATTGAATTCAAGTTGGCCAGGCTGAGGCTGAAAAACAACCCCCAAATCCAAAATTGGTGTGATTTTTACAATAAAGGAGGACAGTTTTGTTGCAACCCCTTATTTTTCCCTCAGAAAATGTTTTTTGACACCAATACTTTAATGTCCAGAGTTGGGGGAAACACATCACAAGTACCGTGAGTTATGTAATGAGATTACTTTTTCAAGTAAAGTAACACATTACTGTTAAATTTATAGCTAAATATCCGAGTTAATTTTCAAATAAGTATCGCAAGTACTTTTGTTTTCCCGTATTGACTGACAGCTCTCCTGTCCCACTGTTGAGACAAGTCGTGCAGAGGCGTTGTGTGTGAACATTGAACATCAACATATGAATCTCAACAATGGTGACAATTAAATAGTACTCATAACTATTGTTTTTATAAACTTAATTGAAGTGAGGCAGTCGTTTCCTCAAATGAACGGAGTTAGCAAGGAGTAAAAAAAGTAACTTTCCCTAACACTGCTAATGTTATACGATTCAAACTGATTTTGGAAGCAGGATGAGCCAGATCTAGTGAGAGACAGTATGTTGGGTGATGAACAGATGCAGTAATGCAATAATTCTCAAACATCTCCACCCCGTGGCTTCTCTCATTCAGCTGAGAGCTGAATTAATAGTTGTCGTCACATAATAGTTCGCTGAAGATCACACACACACGCTGAGTCCCGAGGCTTTGAAATGACGCTGTGCTGCATCACGGTCATTATAGTCAGTGTATGAAGTCTCTGTATCACACTGACACTTTGATGTCTTTTAAACATCTCTCACTACATCTTTCCCACTGGAAATCCTTCTGGGTGTGATGCATGTGGACTTTCTACGGTTAATACAAACGTTTATTTCTTGCCTTAGAATTATTTACCACCATCTGTTTGAGTATTGTGGAATAACATAGAACAAATGTTCTTTTATAACAATACACATACGATATTGTCTGCGAAATATTGGAATGCTTAACGTAAGACATGAACAAATGTTTAATTAATGTTAAAATGCATATTCTGTCATTTATATAAACGATTATTATCGTTATATTAGCGATTGTCGATCTATTTTCGCATTACATTTAGAGCCAGATTACATCACATTAAAGGGATACTTCAAGATTTATTATTAAGCTTTGTATTTGTAGAAAACCTGTAGTATTTTCGAATTACCATGCTTTCCACCCTTATATCCCTCTGAGACGAGAAATTTATGTATTTTTTGTCTAGAAAAAAATCCTCTGATGACGCAAAAAAATCGTCATTTTTCATGTCCAGAGGCTAAAGACTACAGTCAATATTAGGGGCTGTACCGCATGTTCTCAACCCGCCCATAGAGGGTGGGATCTCACTCACAGAATGTACACATAGTGTCAGACATCTTGTTTTGGAAGCTAAGCTAGCAGGCTCTTGTTTTGTGGAGAAAGCTGAGTAGTAGGGGTTACCATCCTCTTTTTCCCGGATATGTCCGGACGTCGATGTTCGGGATTCAGCTTTTGCTTTCTGCAGTCGCCATTCATTGTTTATATGTAGTAGAGGTCTTCACGGGTCCACTTGGATCCGAAAACCCGAGGTCCGACCTGAGACCCGAGCGGGTTCGGGTCCAAAACTCGAGTGTCTTGGACACAGGTCGGGTTCGGTATTAGTGGCCTCGGGTCTCGGGTAACTTAAAATAAATACGCCTTTTCCAAATGGACCCGAAAAGACCCGAATTATTTTAAACAATGTTGGGCATTTAACAAAATTGCAGCATTTAAAACAACTCTATGACCGTTCTGACTTTTTTTAAGTGAGAGAGCGAATCCGCGCTTTTCCGTGCAATGGGATATAAGCATAAGCACGGTTGCCTCCGCATTTATTTACTCAGTTGCTCACTCCACAAAAACCAACCCCTCCGTTTGCAAAGAAGAACTAGTGCGCCATCATGTGGAGGGATGTTTGACTACATGCAAGTATTTGAATTGTCGTTTAGCCAGGCCTGTCAATCAATTTTAAAAATACGTGACACTGTCAGACAAGCACGGAGACGATAAAACGGATATTGCGAAAAAGGTGAGGGAAAACGAATATGTAGAACAGAAACATCCAGGGTCATCCTTATCAACAATGATTTGTGATCATTGTTGATAAGGAAGGAAAAAAGACGTGCAGTTAAATGCGTTGATGCAATAACGTTACCATATTAAGATTTGATTCGTTTTAATCGCATTTTATCTAAACAATTTTGCAACAACGGATTTGTAGGCTAAATAACACAATTTTAGTAAAAGTCAATGACTGGTAGAATTTGAATGAAAATCTGTAGGCTATTTTAAAAACAGCCATCTGTAAATTTTACCCTGAGGTGGTTCTAATCATCGTGGTCCGGTAAATAACATTATGCCAAATGTTATAGGACTTAAAGGGTTACATGTGTGGTTGACATTTTAGCACTCAGCGTGCACTTGCGCATCTATGTTAAGCGCATTTTTGAGAAACGCAGGGCTGCAGGCTGTGCACACTGTAAATGCCGTTTACGTTCGGGTCCAGTCGGGTTCTAAAGGAAATGGCGACAGGTCGGGTCGGACTCGGGTCTAATTTTATCGGGTCTGTCTCGGGTCGGGTTTTTCATTTTTTAAAAATAATTTATGCACGTCGGTTTCGGGTAAGTAGTGATTCGGGTCAATTCGGGTCGGGTACAGTTTTTAGGACCCGAGAAGACCTCTAATATGTAGTACAACTGAATTCATTCCGATTGTTAAATCTGAATGTAGTGTTTACATGAACGCTAAACAAGTGTTCGGTTGATGTGCGTTTTAAAATTGCTAAGAAAATTCCCGCTCCTCCGTGAGAGATACGAGACCGGTGCGTCTCACAGGTGTCGCTCATCGGTAATCACGCCACCGGCCTTGCATTGTTCTCCCGCGGCCCTCACTCGTCCCGATCGCCACAGTAAACATGATGAATGGCGACTGTAGAATCCCGGACATTTTGGGCGATCTCGAAACACACTCATCACGGAGACTCACTAGTAGCCTAGACTTGTTGTTTAACTACTGCGCTGTTACCGGTAGGCGTAGCCTTCTAATTGCATATGATCATCAAACTAAGTCAACCATTGATCTGCAAAAGATGGCAAGCGGCCAGAAGAGTCAGTTGGTGGGGTTCATTAAATGACACACACACACACACTGGTTTCTATGTTGTATGATTTTTATACTGTAGGCCTACAAACTGTATTTCATATGATACCTGAACCAAACACACACTCACACTCATCCACACAAAACTCTTAAACTTATAATTTAGTTTAGCATCTTTCTTTTTGATCAGCCAGTATCAGTATCACAACCTTACAGGAATGAGCGTGGTTGTGCTGATTACGTGTGTTTACAGACGTGTTGATGAACACACAGATCAGCACTGATGAAACAGAGATCGAAATACCCATCAGACGGTTGCAGACTGTTTTAGTGTGGGTGCTGAAACACGGTAACTTACACTTGTGTATAAAACCCCTTATCTTCAAGTTTATTCAGGAAGGCAGCCGTTTGAGGGCAGAGAAGGAAAAAAAAGGCAGAAAAAACTAGGGCATCAAAAGTCCCGAAGGCTTTGAGCATACATTTCGCATTTATTAATCACAGCGCGCGCGTGGAGGAGAGAGAGAGAGAGATGGAGAGATGGTGACTTTGCATAAAATCACGGTTAATAACGACTAATGAGTCATTTAAAGAGACAAAGGGCGAAACTTCTCTCGGTATCATTGCGCCCTGGTGACGTGGATAGTGTTGTTTTTTTAACCCCGCATCTTTGATTTTGACATTGACTGACAGAAAAAAAGTAGCTCGCTGGATCAGACGTGGCTGGGAATCATAGGGAAGATCGTGCTAGATACGGAGCGAAGCAGGAATCAGGGAATATTTGCCTAGCCGAAGGAAAGGAGAAGGACTATGCTCTTCCTACAGGCTATCCTAAGGAAAAGGATACTCAAAGGTAGGCACTCAAAAGTGATCAAAGACTTTCTTTCATCACCATCTAATGTTCAATTTAGGCATTGCACTGTGACTAAACCGTAGTAGCCTTCTCTAAATGAAGCAATTTACGCCGTGAAGTTGATGTGTTCGGTCAGTTTAATACTTTTACGTGCAGGTCACCAAGTGCGTGTCTGTTTGTGTTTGTTGAATTTATGATAATACAATCTTGGCAGGGGCGAATAAGGCATACCCCTGCTGTGGAGGTCTGGGGTTTCTGATGGACACTGGCTGCACCTTGGATTAGGATCATTTGAGATGAGTTTACATAACAAGCGCAGTTAAAACCCTGAAATATTATTTGCTGTAGTCGTGTATGCAAATGCAAATATTTGTATTGTATTACACAAGGAGAATGTGCGTGGATTGTTTGCTTATCTGGGTAGGTTTGTCTTTCTTCTTAGTCACTTCTTTGCGCCTGTGTTCGTCTCACGGGTGAAATAAATGCTCAGATGTTTATGGTTTATGGGACGCTGATTGCGTTTTGAAATATCCATGAGCGGGAGGAGCCTAACACCTGTTGATGACGCAATTATGAGCCTCAAGAAGTTAGTTTTTTTGTGTTGTTTTGGGTTATATTTTATGTCTTTTTTTGTGTGTGTGTGTGTTTATTTTTTGTGTTGTTTTGGGGTTTAATCTACTTTGTGTTGTTTTTTGATTTATTTTATTTTATTATTCTTTTTTTGGGGGGGGGGTTGTTTTGTTTTTTATTTTATTTTGTGTTTTACTTTGTTTTCTGTTTTATTTTCTGTTTTATTTTTTGTGTTTTACTTTGTGTTGTTTTTTGTTTTATTTTATGTTGATTTTTTTTGTGTTTTGGTTGTTGATTTGTTTTCTTTTGCAATTGTTAAATCAGACAAACTTGTAAAAGGCTGTTTTTTTTGTTGTTGTTGTTTTTTGATTTTTTTGGCACTTGGTTTTGTATATTGTATCAGTTTGTTTGGTCAGTATAGTAGACTTTATGAGACATCATGTAGCCTACGTATATACACATTGTAACGACACCTAAATGAAAAATCTTTACGTAAAAAGAGTTTTCAGTAAAATATGGCACATTTTCAGTGAAATATTTAGCAATTAGTGTTTTGTTGCTTTTTTGTGTTTTGTGTTACTATTATGTATTCTTTTGTGTTTTGTTTTGTAATTGTAAAACCAAACAAACAAACAAACAAACTTATTTTTGTCAAATGTTTTTTTTTTATTGGCACTTATGTAAAGTGTGTGTGTGTGTGTGTGAGAGTGTGTGTGTGTGTGTAATACATAGTTAATGATGGAACCTAAATAAAAAAGCCTTTCAGTAACATTTTCAGTAAAATATTTAGCTGTTATTGCCTCCCCATTATATTATCTCCTGTATTCAGGCAGTTGAAGATGACAACCAGCAGACTGTGTGTCATAATCCTAAAATTACTTTGACCTGTTTATGTAGACAGTGTCTGTCATGATTAGTATTGTTTTACCATCACTTGAATAACACAATACAGAGCAACCATTTTCTGCATTTTGTTTGCATGTGCACATGTATGCATTCATTGTGAAGATTCAGTGGACACTTGTGTTTTAGAGAGAAATCTGGGCTCAGTCTGTGTGTGTGTGTGTGTGTGTGTTTCTCTATAAAATATAGGAAGGGAGAAAGATACGCTCTGCTTTAATCTTCTACATTCACAAACTCCAGATGTCTCACATTCTCCACACACACTAGCTGTGTGTTATGGTGCGTCTGTGACTGCATTCTGCTTTAGTTTGCACAGATATGTGACGGCACCTGCTATTGTCACGCATCTGCGACAGGTCAGCGCATGCGCTCCATGTTCTGTTCACCATAGATGTTCACGCTCATTTCCTAAGAGCAATAATGAACTCCCATTTGTGAGTCAGGTGTTTCGGAAGTGCAAAAACTGTCGCACACACATGGATATGATTAATTAGATTATGCATAGGGATGCACCACTGTAGATACACTGCTGCCTCAGGGTATAAATCTCCTGTCATGGAGAATTTCATATGGGAATACAGTGCTACACTTTGTATGCACATATCTTTCCTTTTCATCCAAGATGCTGAGGTGGCATCTCTCTTTTGCTCTCTTTCTCGATTTGACACCTTTCGAAATGAAAATAGTGTGGATAATACTTGGAAAACTGATTTGTTTCCTTTGTTTTGTCATTAAAACCAGCCCCTCAGGATATGCTCCATTTTAATTAGTTGATTTTTCATTGTTTGAGTTTGCCGGGAACAAATGCAGTTTAAACACTTTAACAATGTTCTATCTGTGCATAAAAGCTAGAAAAAAATGTGTGTTGTGTTTGATGGATATGACTTTAAGTGTTTTGGTGTTTTTGTTTTATTTATTTATTTATTTTACTTTGACTAAGCACATTGCCCCACCATATTATTTTGTTTGGTGTTTTTTTTCTGTTGTTTTCTTTAGTTTTTTAGCTTTGCTGTTTTATTTTTTTAGTTTTGTATTTGACTAAACACTGCCCTATCCTACTATTTTGTTTGGTCTTTTGTTTGTTTTGCCTTTTCTGTTGATTTCTTTAGTTTTAAGTTTTGCTTTTTTATTTTATTTTGTTTTGTTTGATGTTGGGTTTTTTTTTCTCTGACTAATAAGCACATTGCCCAAACCTACTATTTTGTTTGGTCTTTTGTTTGTTTTTGCATTTTTGTTTGTTTTGCACATTGCCCTATACCCTACTATTTTGTTTTGGTCTTTTGTTTGTTTTGCCTTTTCTGTTGATTTCTTTAGTTTTAAGTTTTATTTTGTTTTGTTTGATGTTGTTTTTTTTTTGGTCTGACCTAGCACATTGCCCAAACCTATTATTTTGTTTGGTCTTTTGTTTGTTTTGCACATTGCCCTACCCTATTTTTTTGTTTTGTCTTTTGTTTGTTTTGCATTTTCTGTTGATTTCTTTTGTTTTAATTTTTTTTGTTTGTTTGTTGTTGTTTTTTCTTCTTCGACTAAGCACATTGCCCCACCCTGTTATTTTATGATTTCTTTTCTTTTCTTTTCTTTGTGAATGTTTAATCATACCCATGTTTGTAGTGTATAAAGTGTGTGTGTGTGTGTGTATGGTCCTCATCCCTCATGTGGAGTCACAGCAGGCTTCTTCTTCCAAACTTCAGTTGCTCTGATTTGAAGCTTTAAAAGGCAGATTTCATGAGCGTGCATCTGAAGTCTTTCCCTCACCCCATGTGATCGTGGTCAAACACTCCAAAAGGAATAGCAAATGTCTGGAAGCTGTGCACTCCCTTTTAACTGAAGGTGAAAACAGGACCATTACTTCCATATTATTAGGATTAGGATATGCCACTTCTGAGCAAACTGTACAAATAAGGACATTAAATACATCATTTGTGAACCAGTTTAACAAAGCAAATACAGTTCAGATTCGAGTACTGATTCGTTTTCCTGAGCCTTTTTTGCTAAACAGAATCCTTTAGATTGGAGTGACTGGGATGAAAAGAACTTCCTTCCAATGGTACTCAGAGTTCGCACTTGGTCCTTGAAATACTTCAGGTGCGATGCCACCCACTTTTTGACCTATTGAATACAGCTGGGAATGGACCAATGGACAAGTGTTGATTGATTCTGCTCTGTCATGTCACACCTGAAAACACAGACTGATCTCATAAATGGCGTATGTATGAAAAGCAAAATCGTATTTCCATTTTCGGTGTGCTATCAAGACGTATAATCACTTTTCAGCCTGTTTTTTCAACGCCGTGCTTTTCAACGCTGTTGACTTAACGTTACATTACTGTATATATATATATATATATATATATATATGACCTACCCCAACCCCGTCCCTAAACCTACCCGTCACTGGGGTTAATACCATTTATGAGTCTTCCCCTACCGTCCTAGGAAAAAAAAATATCGCTCCCCAGTTGTAGTTTTACATTTTGCTTCGTTTCGCTCGGACATTTAACGGCGTGTACATACACGCAGAATCACTCGGACGTGTAGCTGCGTTTTATTATCAAATTAGCGGATATTAGGCTATTGCCATTTAATTTTCATGGTTTCATTTTTTTTTTTTTTCAATCTTGAAGTGCGGCACTAACGCAAGAGTTAGAAAAAATTGAGTTAGCTGTTCAAATAATTTATGCTCATGCACCATTAAATGATAATGATTTAAATTATTCCCTTTGGCCACATTCCTTTTGTTAAATTCCTGTAATTAGCATCTGTTATAGCAGTTGTAGCTCTTCTCTGCATTGCTTACAGTGCTAATTAATTTTTGCCCGATTACACAGGAGATTAATTAAAGTTTTATTGGTGATCATTCTTGCATGCTGGAAGAGCTACATCGATGTGAGAAACTTTCATGAACTCCAAGAGTTTCCAGAAGCAAATGTGAGTTTTAGAATAATGCAGTGATGAACAACTGCTGGAAAGAAAATTGGACTTTCTTAAAGGGATAGTTCACCCCAAAAACTTTCTTACGAATGCGCGTACAACCGTTGCTGGAATCCAGTGATTATAAATTATAAAGTTATTAATATGGATATGTTTCTTACAAAAACACATTTCATTGCTTCAGAAGGTCTTTATTAACCACTGGAGTGATAAGGATTACTTTTATGATTGATGGATGCACTTTTTTTGGCTTCAAAGGCACTATTCAATGCCATTACAAAGCTGGGAAAAAACAGGATATTATTTAATATAAAGACATGGCTTGAGGGTAAGTAGATTATGAGATCATTTTCATTTTTGGGTGAACTAACACTACTGAAACCTTATTGTAAGCAGTGGTGGTTCTACTTTGAATTACACCCAGGGCGAGACCCCCTTCGAGCAACCCCCCCCCCCCCCCAAAAAAAATTGCATATTATAGGCTACTGTAAAAACACATAATTAAAGTTGATTTTAGTTGATCATTATGACAATTATTAGATAATATAGTAACCAAAATGACCACATACACAGAATCTTGTTCAAAAAGCCTAATACACAGTGAAATAAATTCACCAAGTTAATAACATTAAAGATTTGTTTTTAAGGAGTGTCTTTTATCTTACCTACTAAACTTAAAAAAAGGTTAACAAAAAGGTTTTATAAAAAGATAAACCTCATATTCAGCATTTAAATAATCTCTATAAAAAGAATGAGTCAATAAAGATACATTCCTGACATTTATAATGCACAGTATAGCTTTTCTTTTATCCACAACGACAAAGATGTTTTAGTAGCTAATGTATTTCCACCACAGAAAAACGCTTGCTGTAGCTCTGCTGAAAGATTTATTTACGGAGAAGAGAAAAAACACCCAAGGGTTTGGGTGCACGTCCATACTCTAAAGTTTATGAGCGCGCTTCCCGTGAGCGCATAATGAGCGCGCTTCCCGTGCGCCTATTTGAAACATAGAGGATTTGAAATAACAACCTCGAGCGAGCAAAAGACGCGATACGTGAACTAATCAGGAGATCCCCTTGACATCGCTTCTGCGCACGGCACCTTCTCAGCAAGCAGGGCGCCATTGCCAATAATTGAATCGAAATGATAAAAAATAGAAAAACTTCGCGGCACAGAGGATTTTTTTTAACTGCTCGTGCCGCCCCCCATGTGACATGAAAAAATGCCGCCCCGGGCGACTGCCCGGTTCGCCCGTGCCTAGAACCGCTACTGATTGTAAGTACCGAAATATCTTAGATAAGTTAAACATACCTTCAGGTAAGTTTCTTGAGCTATTAAAGCAACTTCTCAAAAAAATCCTCTGGGGTTGGAGCTAAATGTTGTTTAATGCACTTAATATCTAAAAAAAAGTTTGTTATTGGCAGGGTGAATTCTTACTGTGGTACATTTCTGCTGTTACAGCCTTTGAGCAACCTAAAATCTGGAAGAGATTTCAAGCTAATGCCTTAATACAGGTTAGTGGGCGGCTATGTTCAGAATTGGCAGAAATTTAGCATTGGCACAAAGTTTTCTGAAAAACATGTTGTTACCTCCTGTTAGCCTTCTGAACAGCTACGCCCTACATGTAGTTTGGCAATGTAAAGCTAATTTCCCCAAAAGAGCAAAAACGCTAAGGCCCTTTAGCTGCATTCTAGCTAAAACTGCTAAGAAACTAGGTTTAGTCATTGCCTAATTCTTCTTTGAGCTTCTCTTTGCTCGCTAGCAATCCAGATTACCAGAACTTTTTTTCAGGGCAAGCGGTTGCCGCATCATACAAAACAAAAATGTTTAAAGCTGTGGAGACGTGTGTGCCTGCCCTCATTGTGTCAGGCTGTTGTATGTTATCTGTGGTGAGGCGAGAGATTCAACAACAGCTTTAATTTCAGGGAGTAAGAGGGAAACGTGCAAAAAGGAGAGAACTTTTGGGGATCCATTTGCATTTCAAGTGCAGCTTGAAAAGGTAACATGCTGCTTGTCTAATGGCCGATTCTTTGTTCTCAAATGTGTTAGGTTATTAAACTGCGGGAGTACAGAGGAAACTGAATTAGCTGCTGAATTACTGAAAACATATGATACTTTGCTGGCCTTCTTTCTGGGTTAAAGACGGTGTTTACACCTGTATGTCCAGGGGATTGTCTTGGCATGCAAATTTTGCTCTCCAATCTTCATTTTCTTACAACCCAAAGGTGAATAGGGCTCCCAAGAGAGACCTCATAATATCAGTATCAATGTAATGAACATGACTGACTGAAAGGGAACTTAAAATTTCATAATATGTAGATCATTTTTTGGGACAAATGAAAATATTGGCAGGGCAAGTAATTACGACATTGTGACAGCGTTTATTTTTATACATATTGTCAGTATGATCATTCTAGCATTACTGAAACTAACATTTACTCTGATATTTTAAGATATTGAAGATCGTCTAGGTTACGACTGTAACCTTTGTTCCCTGAGGACAGGGAACGAGACACTGCGTCCTAATCCTATTGACCGGCAACAGCCCATGAATCATTAACATGCAACCTCGAAATATGATAATCACCTTTTCGTCTGAAGGGACTGTTTGGTTGGCAGACCCCGAGGCATGGCGAGGGGAACAATATAACAATGCCACTATGCTAAGGGGAGTGCATACCCATTGGCAGTGACAACTGTCAAAATCAGCAAATACAAATGAAATGCCAGAACCACTCACCCTCAGGTCACACTGGACTGTCAGTGACAGCATTCCCTACGGTAATAGCCCAAACTATAAGTTCCACAGGAAAACCTCCATAAACATTTGTTTAAAGGGAAGGGAACAATGTGGCTAGGTAACCCGAAGGAGCCCCAATCAAATACTATTCAGGGGAACATGCTCACTCGAAATGCCACCAGGAAGGCCTGACCTAGCGTCACTTACATTGGACACTTCAGTCTGGCCAACTTCCTGTCTGTCCAAAGACAGAGCCTCTGGACACTTGCCCTTAGGTAAGGCATCCACCCCGAGGGACTGCGAAGCTGACAGTGAACCACTGTGCCCAGATCTCAGAGACGGGGTATCCCGTGGAGCATGACTCAGCATATTGCTTACAACCCTTGCTAGCGAGGAAAGTTACAACCCATCGTTTGTGTTTCAAAAGACTGAGAAGGCCTGAAAAGGCCTAAAGGCTAATCTAACGGGGGGCCTCACGAGAAGCCTATGGCCGTCTGAGCAGACTCAGGAGGTCGAGTACTCATAGTGACCCTCAATGAGGTAGGCAAACCAGGCTGTAGGCTATATAAAAGAGGTTCCGGAAGGGAACCAATAGCAGAAAATGACCATTAGTCATGCTAGGGCGCGAGCTCGCCTTCAGAAGCTGCCTGCTAAGGCTAGCTGAACAAATAGCAAGCGGCACCAGCTGCCAGAACTCAGCGTCGCTGGGAGGCATGGTGAGGCCTACTACCTGATAACCAGAGGGCTGGTTACCTAGTGCCCGCATTTGGGAACTCGCCTTTAGGGAGGCCTAGTGAGAGGCCTACTACCTGGAAGCCAGTAAAGCTTGATGTGCAGTTGCCCATCCTTGGGACCTCGCCCACAGGAGGCCTAATAAGTCAAGCTACTTGGCCGCAGCTATAATGTATGTCCCACAACGTTAGGACTCCCTTCAGAGGAGGCCTGTTTAAGGTCTACCAGAGAATGTCTAATTGAAGAGAATTGGCACTGGCTGGTTACTTCCGGGTTCTGGACTGGCTGCAGTAACACGTCTCTGTCCATGCGGGGGCGCTCGCAGTCGAGTGCAGAATGAATGGGAGTCAATGGGGTTTCACCCCCATAAATCCACTTTTCTCAGGATGTAATTTTTTGTCAAGTAATTTGAAAGTTGCATTCAAAAGGGAGGGCTAAGATAATACACCCAGCTGAAAATTGCATTTTTAAGTTCACTTTTCTGTTCTAAAAATCCGTTCAAAGATGTGATGACGTCACACAATAGCAGAATGCTAGCGTGTTCCAGCCAACAGCCTAACCTGTAAGAAATCAAAAGGACATAAGTACTCGTTCATTCAACTTTTGGCCTATAATATATATTGAACTTGCGTAATCAACAATAAAATCTATGTTAATTTAACGACAAGCAGGTGAAAGAGACACTTTTAGCCGTTTAGCCCCATAGACTCCCATTCATTCTGCTCTCGCCCGCGATCACCTCCAGTGGAATTCTAATGGAACTGCAACCAGGATGATACACAACGGGGCTAATAGGAAGTGCCAAGGCTCTCCGTTAGACAGGCTCTGGGTCTACTAAGGCCAACAACCTGAGGTAAGCTGGCCTACAGCGCCCTCTAGGGGTGGGAATCTCTAGGCACCTCACGATTTGATTTGATCAATATAGCTTTTTTTGTCTGTGTGACTATTTGGTACTTTTAAGGCAAAGTATTATGACCCATAAAGAATTTACTTCCAATATTTTTTATTAATAAAACAAATGGAAGGTTTGGCAGTTCAACTCTAAGGATACATTTCCCGGCATATGTCCCAACATTGCAAAGAACCAACAGGAAAAGAAATGTGTGCCTGTGTTAGCAGCATACTTGTGGTAAATGAACATAAACTTCAGCATTTTCTGAATCTCAAACATAAAATAACGGACTTTAAACCAACTCCTGTTATGTGCAATTGAGCAATATTATCCTTCAGACAAAAAAACAAAAATGAATCACAATAATAAAATCACAGCTTTAAAACAACGAGGGTGCCATTCCGATTCGGCGCTCAGCCATCATGCATCTCTGATGTGCACGCCACAGACTGTCCGGGCTCTGCACTTCCTCGCTTCAGAGTCCTGCCTTGTACTGCCTCAATATTACATTTTTAGAAAAACATTTTTTTTTTAGAAAATTTATTTTTGACATTTGTGAATCGATTCAGAATCCGAAAAGATTGAAAAGATTGCTGAGGCCAACTAAAAGCGCAGCCTTTGTTGGCAGATAAGTTGTTTACACAGCGCCTACCCTACAGCATCCTGATTCCTGATCACATTGCCCATGGCAGTGTACTCTGTACAACATACAGAGTCAGGGACTCACCATCTGTACGCATGGGTGCTCTGCCTTCACGGGAGCACACTTCAAAGGGGAAATACTACCACCTAACCCTGATATTTAACAGGTTTTTTTTTTAAGAGAGATAGAGAGAGAGACCAACTACTCTACCCTGAGGTGGCTAATAGCCCAAGGGCTAAAACAGTTGTGTGTAGAAAAAACAATCAGTAGCATAAACATTTCCATTATTCTTTCTAGAATGACGTCCTGCCACTCCGCTGATAACATATTTCATATGAATGAGCGGAGGCCTCAAATATACTCACCATGAGAGGAAGTCTAAGCCATAAACATGGTTCAACTAGAACGAGCTGAAGCACACCTTTCTTTATCTTACACATGATAACAGGGGAAGCCATCACATACTCACAAAAGAAGCGCATAGGGCACTCTAAATTTGCCGTGTATGCTTTGCAAATGGGATGTTTGACGCACGTTTGACGCCCCAGACGCAAGATAGTTCACTAACGTCTCGTCAATGGGCGGCATCGACACATACCCATGATCCCCTATCCCCTCAACATCAGCGAAACTAGCCCACTAATACGGGCTGAATATGGGTGCTTATTGGAGATCAGGAAGGAATGGAAGGCTCACCTGGGGAGAAACCGATTGTCAAGCCTTCCGCGAGTAACCTCTCCCTTAACGCGCTGCGGGCAGGCTGTGGGTGAATAGCATTGAATAGATCCATCACATCCACCAGCTCTGCATTCATGGGGCAGGATTTCACGCTTTCAGAAACCTGTCACGCGTTCCCCTAACTACATTCACACTGCTGGCGACTTTCATTCATTCGCCGGAAGTCATTAATTTTCAATGGAAGCTGGCTTTTCTCAGCTGCAAGGAGTGTCAAATCCATCAGCATCACATTTTGGGTGTTTGAGCGTCAATTAGAAAGTTGAAGGAAGCTCAACTTTATGGTAATGAGCTGTGATGCGGTTTAGCGGCAAGCAGCGGCAAAACACCAGCAACCAATCGGAATATAGACGTCCTTCACGCTGACTGATTCCGGAGAAACATGAATGTAAACTTTCGTTCTTACCAAAACATTAGTTCCGAGACAAAACACCAGCAACCAATCGGAATATAGACGTCCTTCACGCTGACTGATTCCGGAGAAACATGAATGTAAACTTTCGTTCTTACCAAAACATCAGTTCCGAGAAAATGGAAGAGAAGCTAATAATCGCCGTTGCTGGGTTTCCTACTGGTTTCGTATCATTCATGACATGACTTTGTTTGTTTATAGGGACCGCATGAGCGCAACTTTTATTTGAAATATTTACAAATGCTCATTTTAAAGCGGAATTGCAAAGAATAAGCTAGCTATTCATTTTTTTAAATAAAAATGTTATAAAAATCCTGTCAGTATAAAAGGTTTCTTCAATGTATTGCTTGTTTTTTTCTCTTTATTACATTTCATGTTGTGACACTTCTATTCTCCCTGCAAAGTCAGAGCGTTCAAAGCGTCAACAAGCTTCCCAGTACTCTTTGACAAGCGTCCTTGACAGGGCGGCCAGAGCTTCTTTGACGCTCAGGTCGGCGGCGGTGTGAACGTACAGTTAGCGTCAATCGACGCAGTGTGAGTTTTTAATGTTTAATTATTTCTAGTTAGACTAAACACTGTCGACAGGAGTCCCTTGAACTGTTAATATGTCAACAATTTTTATAATTGCATCATTGACACAGCCACATGATAATTTATTCTAAGCTAAACCAGAAAGGTTGACATTGTTTGCTAGTTTCTTTGTGGGCCCTAGAATTGATCTGCCACTTGAGAATGAATGTGTTAATCAATTTCGTCTGTTTCGTCGGTTTTGCCATTTAATTATCTTTTGCATCGTCAAAGAACCTCAAATAGGAGTCATTATCAAATATGTAATGTTCATTAATTGTCTCTAAGTAACGGCATGCATTTTATTTGAGGAAAAAACTAAAACAAAACAAAGAAATGTATCTGTAATCGCCCACCTCTGGTTTATCTTGCATTCTGCCCCACTTCTCTATATCCAGTATGTTTTTTCTTCTATTCTTTGATGGATGGCAGGCCATCTGATGAATAAACTTCAGACACATCAAACGTTTCCACTGAGGTAAGGGAATTGTGCTGGGAGAGATATTCATCGCATTAGGTCTAAAAACTGAATCCAACTCACCAATAAATCAAAATAAAATCTCAACTTCCCAGATAACTTCCCAGAATTTAGTCTTAATAATTGATAAACGGGATGTCAGAGGAATTTAAAAAATACTCTGAAGAATTATTAGGCTATTTCTTTCTCGTTCCAGTTTGTGCAAATTGTAAAGAAATGTTTTATGTTAAAAATGCACCCTTTTATAAGTTTGGTACTATTTTGTCTAAATATATTTGAAATGAAACCCTAAAAAATATTCTTTTATTAATAAAATATTATGTCATTTTATTAAGAAAATAACTTATTTAACTATTAAACTAAAATAAACCAATGTTCATTTAATTTTAATTTCAACCAATTATAACCATTAATTGTACCTTTTTAAAAATGTTAAATATTTTTGGTACTATTCTTTATATATTTTGGAATCAATTAAAAATTAAAAAATAAAACTAAGAAATGAAACTAACTATGATACAAGTGATTTTAGGCATCACAATAACCCAAGCAAAACCAACCAACCAAACAACAACAACAAAAAGATTTTGTACTTGTGACTTATTAATGTGTTCCCTCATTCAAATACAAAACATCTGAACAACTTTTCCACAGTTTAACTAAATCCTGAAATGGTGTGTATTGTGAAAAGCTATATATATACGCGATATACTTGTAAATAAAGCCATTATATTGGCTAATAGCTAAATGTTGACAAATGCTAATTTTGGTAAGCTAAATAGAATTCTGATGTCATCTGAACTGTTATTGTGGCCATTCATGTATTTTAAATTGTTACATATACTAGCATAACATAAGCTATAGATTGTGAAATTAAGCATTTTTTTAATATAGGTGAATCATTCAGCTTACTAGCTCAGCATACTGCTAGTATAGAATTCTAGCTTAGCCTGTATCAAACTGTGAATGACCCTTCAGTATTTGTTCAGACTATCAAATCCGTATCAAATTAAAACATTCATCATATTAGCATAGCATTCGGTTTGCATAGCATTTTAGCTTCATCAAACTGAACAAGTAAACCCTTCAATATTTGATCAGACTATATCATATCCAGTGTCAATTGGATCCAATGAAGCAAACCGTTCGGCATACTAGCTTAGCATACTGCTAGCTTAGCACATTGCTAGCATATCGTTCTATCTTATCCTGTATTAAAAAAATTTATTTCACAGGGTCTTTAAAAGATTCATACATCCTGTTTTCCAGTCACAGAAGTAACCTGAAATATTTAGATGTTCACCAACCCGAGGCCGGAACATAAACCGAGACCACCTGGAATGAATTCACATTCTGATCCGGTCTTGATGTTCTCCATGGAGTGAGTTTGAAAACAATCCAATTTTGATTTTTGGTTTAAACCTAGCATTTCAGAAGATTTATTTGCGCTTTGATAAGACATGAGCCTCATCCTAAGTTAATTTACTATACATGTACACTATTGTTGTTGGATATGAAGTTTTTCGTATATTTAGATGGACGCCGATACCTTCAAGACGATTCCAATTACATTTCCATTTCAACAATCCTTTTTGGTCCGAGGATGTGTACGTGTCTAAATTTTGTTGTACTCATACCCAAAATGTTTTCATTTTATAAACTGTCAGTTTGGTAGTTTTTATACACTTTGCAGATTCTGTCTAAATTCCTGGGCCGAGAGACTGATATACAGAGGCAGAAGGAGGGAAAGGGGGTTTATTAGTCATTTGTGTCAGAGGGGCATGTTGGGTTGTTGGGGATAAAGTGTAAGGAGAGGCAGAACGCTGATTCAAGGGGCAGGACCGCAGGTCAGAGTCGCTCTGCACTAGGAATGGTTTGTAGCTGGAGCTGCTTGGTGTCATTGTTGGTATCTGTCTCAAAGGGGTCCTGGGGGTGACCTGCTGTAAGGACAGAGAGGGAAATAATTCCCACTTCTTTTTTAAAAAGTTGTTTTCAATCACTGAACTGTTCAGTGTTCCCATCTGAAACCATATAGGTAAATTTGACATGTCTTTTTGTTTGGAAATACACAAAGTTTCTTCTAAAGAATTAAATCTTTTAAGTTTAGCTGGATTTGGCCATTTAATCAGGCAGGTATGGTACCAGCAGGGGGTGACTATGGGAGTTATATCACACCAAAAGGTCATCTCGACAGACGCCTCCAACTCAGGTACATCATGTCTCATACATCATGTCTGTCAGATCTAGGAGCGATCTGATGGAACGCCTCCTTGTTTGGGCATAGCACTTTCTGCGCTTGCTGAGAGCGGCGCATGTGCCAGGGTTTCTGAACGACGGCCCGGAAAGACTGTCCAGGGACAATATTCCCCCAGGGGAGTGCTCTCTACACCCCCAAACAGTCCAGTTGATATGGTGGCTTTTTGGCAGAGCGGAAGTTGACCTATTTGCGTCAAAGGACAACGCTCATTGCCCAGTGTTCTTCTCAAAGAACGAGGATGCGCTGGCCCAAACCTGGCCCAGCCGCCCACTGTCTGCTTTCCCTCCGGCCTCGGTGTTACGACAGGTAATCAAGAGAATCAGGGAAATGCACCGCCCAGTGCTCCTCATAGCCCCGCAATGGGAGAACCAAACATGGTTCCCTGACCCAAACATGGTTCCCTGGCTGTGTCACACACAGCCCCGTGGCCGATCCCAGTGAGGAGAGATGCCCGACCAGTCATTAGGAAGGAACGAGCTGGTCATATGCTTCCTTAGAGGAGCCAGAAGGATGAACCCACCGCGTCCCCCTTCAATTACTATTTGGCATCTCTCTGTGGTCCTAGAGGCCCTGAAGACGCATCCCTTTGAACTATTAGATTCTGCGAATCTAAAGTGCCTCTCGCTCAAAACCATTTTTCTTTTGGCTCTGTCATCAGTCAAACATGTGGGGGACTATCCGTTAGCACCGCGTGTCTAGAGTTTGGCCCGATTGACAGGTTATTTTTCTGTTGGCACTGCCAGTATCTGACAACGAGAGCAGCGCCAGCCCTCTTCTGCCCCGTTAGGGCGATGAGAGCTTACATTACGCGCTCCACCTCTTTCAGATGCTCAGAGCAGTTTTTCGTTTCGTTTGGAGGGCGCACCAAGGGTCTCGCCGTCTCGAAACAGTCCCTATCCAGATGGATCGTGGACGTTATTGCTGCCGCTGCCGTTGAAAGGTCTGCAATGCCTTCTGAGCATCAGGGCTCATTGCACTAGAGGCATGACCTCGTCGTGGGCATGGTCCAGCGGAATTTGAATTCACAACATCCGTATGGCGGCAGGTTGGGCCTCCCCGTCTAAATTTGGGAGGTTTTTATAACATGGAAGTTCCCGCCTTTCAGGCTAGACTTCTGTGAGTCTAAGATGTGTATGTTCTGCCCTCATGCTTATGCGCAGGCTACTTTCAACTTATTAGCTCTCCTGGTTGAGCTGCACTGATATGTCATTGCGTGTTTATTCTGTACAATTATGACATTTTTTTCCTCACACAATTCTGACTTTTTCTCAGAATTCCGTATATTCTCGCTATATTATCTCGCAATTCTGAAATGTTTTTCATTCTATTGCGAGTTTTATCTCGTTTTTCTCGCTATTCAGAATTTTTACTTTGCAATTGCGAGTTATAAAATCCACATTTTGAAAATTTTAAAATAAAATTTGGAGGAAAAGACGATTGACTTTTTTTCTCAGAAATGTGAGTTTTTATCTTGCAATTCTGACTTTATAACACACAATTGTGTGAAAAAAGTCAGAATTGCAAGGTAAAAAAGTCGCAATTACCTTTTTAATTTTTATTATTGGCGTAAACAAGCTTCCATAGCATCGGCTATCGGCCAAAATCAGTTGAAAATATCAGCATATGGGGTATCGGCAAAAATCCTATAATGTGCATCTCTAGTTAAATATTTTTTACACTAATCATCAACCCTGTAATATTTATTTATTTGTATTTCTTTCAATTACAGGGTGATAGTACCATGGATTTAAACCATTGTCTATTAGCTACATCTTTAAAGGATGGATATGCAAAATTTTATGGTAACAAGATTGAAATAATGTACAGTAGTTGGGTTTGGTTCACTTCACTTCATTAAATTACAAATTAGGTACAAATTTAAACTGTTATAAGTTTAGAGTAATATTTTTTTTTTCAATTATTAGAACAAGTAGAACTACTTTCTCCAAGTAACATATCCAAACTTTATAGTTTAATTCATAAGTCTGTCATTACATTTGACATACATAAGACTGAGAAACCATTGAGAAACAGTCCCTGATACTCCGAGCCCGAGGCGGGAAAATAGTTTTTTGAAAGTTCAGCAGTAACCTTTGCAACTGAAAGGAAAAGAACTGACATTTGAATCTGCACTTTTTCTAAAAAAGATAGCCTGAAGATAACAGAATAGACATCCGCTCGTTTCTTATTCTGATCGTTTTTAGCTGTCTTTTACACCCAATAGAATGAATTCCTCTTATTCAGCACAAAGATTTACATCCGCGCAAAGCAAATCAAAGGAGAAACCAACAATATGTTGGGGAGGAGGAACCGTATAGCCTCACACGACAAAAAGACAGCTTGCGTAGAGTTAGAGGAGAGAGAGAGAGAGTGTGTATGTCCCTAATACGAGTGTGTGAACACACACACACACACACACAGAGCTGAACCGTGTGACCAGACAGGGGGGCGCTTCTGTTCCTTGCAGAGCTACATTTCTGTCTCTCAGTTGATGTGTGTGTGTGTATATATGTGTGTGTGAGTTTGAATCAAGCACGGCAACATGCTCTGTGGTCTACGGAGAGAAGTGAAGACCAGTTTTGGTGAGAATTGCTCTTTACTGAATTCATGGTTGATTCTAAACTAAAAGTGCATCCTTTATTTTTATAATAGAGATATGTGTGTATTCTCAGCATTGGGCAATCTAACAAAGGTGAGATGAAGTTTGCCAAAGTCTGTTTGATCTTGTTATTTGGACTGGGTTGGTTCTTCGTGAAGTTTTGAATGGGAATCTTATCTGTAGAAGTCAGTCTCAAGAGTTTATTGTCAGTGTTGTAATGCCTAATGAACGACATTTGGGAATAGTAAGGCTAACACTGACTGAATATATGTTTTCTTGTATAGTGTGTTCTTGCAGACACAATTTTTCCATCTTTTTTCTTTTTCTTTTGCTGTAATGGTATAAATGGCATTTTGCATTTTAAAAATGTGTACTACAACAAAGTACCATTGTATTACCACAACTTTGTGGATATAGTGCAATGGTAAACAGTCTAAGTCAGACTAAAACAATTCATATTTCACCCCAAATTTGAAAGGAACTAGAAAAACAAGAATAACAATAACTAGAATTATATATGCGACTTGGACACGATCTTAGATAATTACTTGACGTAGATAATTACCTTTTATCTACGACGTAGAAAGTACCTTGGAGTATTATGTAAATTCAATGGCATTTGAATATGGTAATTATCCAATGCCATACAAGTACCATGATGCCATCATTATACCACATTACCACAGTACTTTCTAAGGGTTGTGTAATAATGTACGAATTCTTTCCCAAAAGCTGCCATTACAATGGCAATAAAGGGTCTTAAAAATTAAGTGCAGTCTGACTCTGTCTATCCGTTGTAATTGCTGTTTCATGCGTTCAAATCGACATACAGTATCATGTATGTTTTTGCTGCTTATGAATGACAGTGTGTTTGGAGATGAAACCATATTTAAGGGCTCCGTTGAGCGAGTCAGGAGACGCTGATCTAATGAAGAGGAGCAGAGGAAGCCGTCACGCAACAGAGCTCAGTCTAATGTTCTCCCTGCGGGGGCCAGACGCAAAGAGAGAGAGTGTGTGTGTGTGTGTGTGTGTGTGTGTGTGTGTTAGTAATGATGCTTAGACACTAGCTGAGATTGAGAGATCTTATCATCCATAAGCATGCATTGCTTTTGTTACCTGAGCTGGAACAAGTGTTTTCAATCCCATAATCATGTGAACAACTGTGATCCTGTAAAACATATGCATGAGAATCTGCTGATTTACACTCCTAATAATGGTTCTTTATTGTAATCAAATTGAAAATGCAAGCTTTTGAAAACAGTGCACGTTTTTTAAAATGATACCGTTATCGGCTCTGGGTAAACTACAAAAATGCGAATTTGTGAAAACGGTGACATCATGTCCATGTGTATTACATTGAGCGCATTGTAAAAAAAAATAAATAAAAAAAAGTCTTGAGCGCATAGTGTTTCATTACAAAATGACATCGCCAACTACTGGCCTGGAGTGAAATACAGCATTTTTTTTCGTAGATCTATGAACACAGGGAAAAACGTTTCCGAAACTTCCCAAGACGACTTAAATACACCTGTTATTCTGTGGAACACAAAACACTTTTTTTTCTTGACAAATAATTTATTTCGCTCAATTATGTCTCTCAACAGAAGTAAAATTGTCATCTCAGATGTATGTTGACACCTGGTGGTGTGGATGCCACTTCGTGCAAAATGAATAGTTTTTTTGTACTTGATTCACAGTCATCCATGTTTCATTTATTCCAAGATCATAACAGCATGGCTTATCAATCCTTCTTAGCAAATTAATCTTTTTTTGGCTTGTCATGTGATCTCACCATGAGGTGACCCACTTTGTGTAAAACAAAGTTTTTTTTCAAGCTTTTTTGGTATAGCAAGAAACTTTATCTCATGTGAGTCTGTATCCTCATTAATATTTGGTATTTATTTCTGTATTTTCAGACAAACTGATTGTCCCGCCCCAAACTCACACCATTGGTTGAAAAGAATCAACATCATGAATCTTAGTAAAAAGTGGGCTGTCGCATGTTTCAAATTTGACAAAATTTCAAGCACTATTTTTATAATGAAATCTTTTTCTAATCTTGACAAAACCCATGTTGGAAAGGTCTGAAACTCAAGATTCCATATTTGAATATTTGTTTTGTGAAGGTTATATGGACAGAAATATATTCATTTTTGACAGGCGAACGCATCAACACGTTTTAGAACTGGGTGGGTATCATTGGTATAGCACCTAAACAAAATCTCACAAAAACCTCAATTTCTTTTATATCAACTTCAAAATTGGAGCAAAACTTGGCTAGACATACACCTTTAATTTTATAGCAATTTTATAGCCCAAATTATTACTTCAAACTTCTATAACTTTTTTTAGTGTGCTATTACTATTACTAATACTAATAATCTGATCTGCTACACAGTTTCTAAGTACTTGTATTTTACTGTTAAATGCTTCAAATTCAAACATTTCCATTTCCAACACAAACTAGATTTTTCAAACTTTAAAAGCTCAACATTTGATTGAACCCAATAACAGTGAATATCCATGATAATTGCAATCAAATAATCCACCTTTAAGCACTTGAACAAACAGCGATTACGCCAACGGGCACCTTTCTCCACCGCCCACACAATGGTTTGACACAACTTATAATGTGGAAGAGCACAGTGTCCTCCTTTTCTGTCTTTCCTGTGACTAATCTCCCATTTACATTTTGAAACTGCTCATTATACTAATTGTGCCTTGTTTGTCCAGCTGCTGCTTTGCTTGTTGCATTGAGTTATTCAGAGGAAAATGAGTTATAGCGATGGAAGGTGGAATAGGTGTAATTATATGTTTTTAAAGTACAACTCTTTAAATTATAATGGGTGTAATCATTGCGTTTTGTAGCACTGTGAATTACTTCGCAACGGTGGCAAGTAATGACAAGTTTGATGAGAAAAGACGAAGCAAGTGTTGAACGTGCCCTGAATTAGAACGCTTTGTCTTTCTCAGCACCTCAGGGAGAATTGTCCACAACTCTTTGCTCAATTAATAGTCTTTCTTCGGAATAAGAAACTCCTGGTGAATATGAAACGAGCTTTGTGCCAAGGATACAGTGCACTTGTATCATTACAGCTCTGTAATTTTCAGGAATTAATACATCTGTCACGCACAGTTTTTCTGTATAATTATTAGTCTTCTTGGGTTTCAATAAACTATACACCTTTTTAAATGACCCATTCTGCATTATAGACACTGGTTGGAAATCATTAGATTTTATTTTTTGTATTACAAGTAATTGTATTCTATTATTTTAATAAGGGTCAATATAGCATTTAGTATTCTGAACTTCTAAACCTGGTAATTGTTTTTAACTAATCTAGGCCAAATATTAATATATTCAGCTTTGTTTTCAATCCCATGAAATACAGTACAACATTGAATTGGACAGCCAATATAAACACGACAGGGGTTTGCTTGTACCTATCTGGCCATCTACTCTCTCCTGATGTCAGGTTGTTAGTTTGTCTGTTTAAATTTATGGGCATGTCCCGGGGTGGTAATGCATTACATCTCCCGTGGTTAGCGGGAGACAGCCAGAAGGAGGGGTCAGGGGTTAACATCCTGAAATTTGTTCCCTGTTAAACTTCCTACACCCCTGTTGTCAGACGAATAGCTGTCTTACATCACCTTATAACAGTCTTAGAAAGGGCATCTAATAGCATCTTACCTTTTTTGTCAGGGCAATTTAGACTGTTCCTGCAGAGATTAAGCATTGTAACAACATCCAGTCATACAAAATGGGTTTTTCACTGTTTCTTAAAATATTGCCTATGTCCCGCGATTTTATCAGCTGTCAGTTAAGTTAGCATCATTTCCACTTTGTTAGAGGATCAGCAAAATGTTAACTACAACTATAGATTAATATATCTGTGCAGTTTTTTCACATCAGTCTAAAATACTGCCTTGGACATCTGTTTTTATAGTTCTGTAACCTCTTTACAATCAGTCCAAAATGCTAAATACAAAGCCAAAACACGTTTCTAAATGAATTGATCAAATAATGTTTGATGTTAGCATACGCTAACAAGAAGCTAACAAAGTGGTACTCTAAGCATAAAAAGACAAAAAATGCACAAATATTGAGTAAATTGATACCAATACTGTCTGACGTTAACATGTTGCTAAGCTAACAACGTGGTTGTAGCTACTTAATATGTATGTGGTGGGTGCGGGAGGCGTGGTTTAGTGAGATCGGTTACAGAAAAGAGAGCCGGAAGATGTTAAGTGTGAATATGACAAATATCTGTGTCTTGTTTCAGTAATTGGTATGGAGAGACCAGATAAAATCTACCGGGAAACAAGAGATGAGAGAGACCAAGAGAGAAAACTGTTCTTCTGAAGCTCACATAGCACACGCAAATGTCGGCTACTCGTTAGCATGTTGCTAAACTAACAATCATGTGCTACAGTAAGTTTAATATCTAGCCCACACAAATCCCAGATAGCAAACTGACATTGAATCAACGTGGAAATATGACATCGAAACAACGTTGATCTGACATTGTTTTGCTCATCGAATTAACGTTGAACCAACGTCAGATGCGTCATTCTTTCAAAACTAACGGAAAATCAACTTGAAATCAACGCGTTGTTTCAACGTTATGAAAGCAAACCAATTTTCGATTTCATTTAGCTTTGAAGAATGCCGCGTCTGACGTTGGTTCAACGTTAATTCGATGAGCAAATCAACGTTGTTTCAATGTCATGAGAGACGTCGTTTCCACGTTGATTCAATGTCAGTTTGCTGTCTGGGATATGTTTACTTTAGACTTTACTCTCAAATTATTACACTATGTTTTGATGTTAGCATTTTACTAAGCTAACAACGTAGTATTCTAGAGAGCATAAATATAGCTTATTATGTATTTTGCTACTTTTCATTATTGTATTTTCCACCATATTGGATAATCGTTTTGGAGCTTTGCAATCCATTCTGATATTGACTATTATAAGAACAATCAATGCTGGCTGCTTAATTTAGCTATACAACCATAAGGTTGTCACCTATACATTTTGGAATAGGTAGCTGTCAAATGTTGTCTTGGTAGAGAACACACTAGGTTTTGTAATGGACCCAAAATCTTTGCTTTTCCTCGCCTGCAATGCTAATTAGCATGTTTGATTTGAAAACCATCTTATTTGTTTAGTCCAAGGCACGTCCAATGCATATTTAAAAGGAACAGCTGTGCACACATGAAAGGATCTGATTGGCAGCTGTGAGGCTTAATGGTGTACTGTAAAATACTGGTTTGGGTTAATGTACCTGTAAATATTGCTAAGTGCTATTGCGTTGCATTAAACAAATGGATATTTAAAACAAAACAGTGGCAGGTAGAGTGCTGTCAAACGCAATGAACCCTTTTATCAAATACCCCTCCATCAAGATTTTGGACACAGAAAGCTTCAAGAATGTACTAGATAATGACGATGTCTGGATCATTAACTACAGAATGATGGGATGGAATAAGTATATTATAAGTAAACTTATTCAAGGAATATCTCCCTCCATTGCTGAACTTAAAATGACCCAACTCCCTAAACCCAAATCGCTTGAAAAAACTTCCAGTCCTAGTTTGTTCATGCCCAGAAACCCTCTTCCACATCACTCTGTTCCCATACTCCCCAGGAAATATGAAAAATGTCAATGTGCATAATGACAATGTGGCACCGCTCAGAGGGCAAACTGCAGGGTTCCCAGTGCGGTCTTTGTGCAGACGTGCTTTGATCTAAAACCCTGGTTCCTACTCACCTCCACATGGTTACAAAGAGCATTTATTTCAGAGGCCTAGACATATAAGGGTGGTGAAACCTTGCTGCCGTTGTGTTCCAGAACACGCTCGCCCCCGCCAATGATTTCAGCTCAGCTCCCTGAGAGTGTTTCTGAACAAGACCCCTGGATGATTACGGTGGTTAGCCGTGACAGTGTTTTAAAAGCCTTTTCTAGTAGGTTTAAAAAACCCCGTGCTGCTCATTCATAGTCATGACGTACGGGTGTTAGTTCTCACTTTTATCTTTTAAATATTGGCGGAAGTGCCTGCTTTTTGGCATGTGCGCACCCCAGGAACAGGGAATGATTATAGTTATAGGAATGCTTTGGGAGGACTAGTAGGGTCTATCCCTGCACAATAGGTTAGTATTGATGTCATGCAGGTGGTGGAGTAATAATTTATTTTAATGAAACTAGATGTTTTGCCATACGTTACTGATATGGTATCTGAGGACTATTTCTCATTTCGCTTTAAATGTTTTAAATGTTTTATTATTCCGTAGGAGCACATTCAGTTAATTAACACGATCGAGTGGAGTGAACTCAGCAATCAATGATAAGAGCTACAGACTCAGCAATCTCACCTCACTCCATTGATAGTTTAGCAGCATCCCTCCAGCCCTCCTTCTCCACACTTCCAGTCCTAAACACTTACATAGGGGGGAGTACTCTGGGTTCGGGCCAAACTCTGAGCTCGGAGCCCTCCCCCCGGACAGCACGCCGAATACGCATTAATCTAATTATATGTAAATGTGAACTCGTGAATTCCAGATTCTATCATAGGCTCGTTCTTACGTAATAGAGCATGTTCGCACAAGAACACTCTTCAAAAACGATGCTTAAAATCTCTTGACAAACTGAAAGACGTAAATGACACTTTTTTATGTATGCTAAATAAAATATACGAATTGTACTGAATGTCAGCTTGCTTATTTTGCTCAAAACAAGGATTTATAGAATCCACATGTCCTGCAAACAAGAAACTATGCTTCTAACCACAGGTCGAGAGCTGTCGTTCCAACCATGCTACTTTGTGACGCTGTTTGTGAACAATGGTTTCGGGAAACACCGTCTCATTGCACTATGCTGTGAACAACGGAATTTGCGATAATAGTTGGCTAATAATGCTTTTGGGAAACACACCTCAGAGGGGGAGGATGTAAGTGACGGCTTATGTCACTTCAGAGTTCCTACTGGCGGTGTCAATGCAACCAGGAAAATGGCCATACTAGGGAACATTTAGGACTGTTCTGGTGGCTAGTTCCTACAACTACCCAGGGGTGCATTTCCTGAACAACAACGTAACTCGCTGCTTAACTACCGTAGTACGATGCATCTTTGAAGATGTCAACTAGCCAATCACGACTGTTTCCCGAAACCATACTGTCGCAAATTGGTTGTTCAACCACGTTGGTTAATGATGTCACGCAGGTGGTGGAACTTCTTTTAATGAATCTGTTTGAGATTGAATTAATGCTAGATGTTTCGTGATAAATTACAGACATGGCATCTGACGACTATTTCTCATTTTTCTCATTTATTTTGCTTTATTTCCAGATTCTATCATAGACTCGTTGCGTACTAGAGCACGTCCGCACATGTTCGCGCTATTCAAAAACGTCCCTTTAAATCTCTTGACAAACTAAAAGACGTAAATTACATTTGTATGTATTCTAAATAAAAGATATAGATTATACTAAATGTCAGCTTGCTTATTTGACTTATATTGATTTATTGACTCCACATGTCATGCAAACTAGAAGCTTTGCTTCTAATCACAGGTCGAGAGCTGTCGTTCAAACCACACAACTTTGCGAAGCTGTTTGCGATTGTTCGTTGGAACGATGGTTTCGGGAAACACCGACCTGTTGAACTATGCTGATAATGACGGAAATTGCGACCCTTGTTGGCTAACGATGCTTTAGGGAAACGCACCCCAGTGCAAAAGGCTGTAATGATACCATTTTTACCCATCCGTCCAATCACGGTGGAGGAAGGACAGGACAAAAACCACACCGACCAACCAGCCTCCCTTCACCAATGGCCTTGCCCTAGTTTTGCGCCGTATAGTTGCCTCGTTGATCAGCCAAAGGTGAAGTAATGTGATCAATTGTACCATTTACAAGAAAAGCCTACGTATGTACATTTGGTTTTGGGTGCGCATTGAGTTTGCTAGATTAGTTACTACAGTATGTGTCTACGCGTTTTGTTGGTGTTTCTTGCAAAGTTTGAATGTGTGAGCATCTTTGTGTATGTGTGTTTTTGCAATCGGTATCACCCAAGTCGCAGGTTTCCTTCCTGGGCAAAGCTTCTGGCTGTTTGGTGCTGATAAAGGGGAGTAATTACTGGAGGACATGTGGAGTTTAAACAAAGAGAGACTTGAGCTCGCTCAGATTATGGCTACCGTATCTTCAGCTTAATTAGAGCCATTCATTTCAGCAGTTTACTTAAAAAAAAAGGACTAACTAAACGGTGTTCTTGCTGAATAGCCTCCATTCACAATAGTCTTTTAATACAAAAATTTCTGGTGTATCATGATCTGCATATTGTATAGTAATGTTAATTTTTGTTCTGTAATGTGCAATAATTAGTGGTGCTTTCTAAAGCAAACTTCACTGATTACTATCGCTCACGAATTATAACTCAAATTATCCAGCAAATTTGTTGTCCCCTCAGATTGACATGAATAACATTACATTACATATACATTGTTTTTGTTGTTTTTTTAGTCTTTATGCATGTAGCTTCAATTTCGTTCCAGGCCCTTGAGGTGAAGCTATTGGATTATTTTTATTTTATTTACCTATTTTTGTAGAATGGCACTTCAGTGCATGACAAAAAACAGATGACTGTGTGCTTTGCGAGTTAGGTACCCGTCACAGCTAAATCGCTTCCTTTGATTGGTGACTCGTGAAGGTTTCCAAAACCCTCGAGCAAGCGGATTAGACGAATGCGGCTCATGTGAATGCCGATATGCTGGAGTTTTCTTTGGGCTTGGAGGGTGTTTCGTTGGTTTGGTCTTGTGCTAGCGCTGCAAGCTAATCCCACCGTTGAGCCCTGTCAGTAATAGCTTTCACAAATACAACAATATTGCTCCCTGCTGACTGTCCTCACAATCTCACTAAGGCATGTATGTTTTTTTAGCACTTGTCTTGTGTCATTCTGTCCTATTCTGTTTTTTTATTTGGCTTGGTCACACAACATGTCACATAAGGGAATTCATGAGTGCAGGAGCTTGAATGTATTGCTGCATTGTGTCCTGTCTTAATGAGTTTGTGTTTTGATGCGTGCAGTTCAACGAAAAACTGCAAACGTCAATTATGGTTATTTATTGGTGCTTCCTAAGGCTTATGAATTTGAACAACCCCCTAATACTAACCACTAAACTTTAGCACAATCTATTTGTGGAAAATGCTGACATTAATGAAGGTAATAAAACAATCTAGAGACCAGAATATAATTGAGATTTGAGGGTGGGCTGCTTTGAATTAGGCCATTAAGTAACCACCTAGCAAGAAGCCAATCATGCTAAATCCCCTCAAACTCAAGAACAGTATGTAAATGTGCTAATCATGCTAAAAACCCAGAACACACTAACAACAGTGTAGCAATGTGTTAATCATGCTAAAAACCCGTCACAGCCCGCCTGAATGGGAGTGGCCAACATAAATAAAGAGGGGAACAGGCTGAGCTTTTCAGCGAAACTCTTCGCATCGCTGGATTTTGAGAAGCTGCCGCCGTCGAAGCAAGCGACCAAGCAAACTTAGGAAACGTCTGGAGAAGCCGGCTGTACACAATGTCCCAGTGGCTTTGGACAGGGAACGTATTGTGCGAGGAACGGGGCGTGAGAGCGTCGCCAGGGGTGAAATGATTTTTAGTAAGTGTGAGTCGCAGTGACAACGGCGGTTGTACCACCGGCTCGTTGGCTGCGAAAAACAAATCTGCATTAGCCATGACTACGGGGACTGGCAGAGTGGAAAGCTTTGACGGTGGTCCGGCCACGGTGGGGCTTAACCGTCTCTTCCTCCTTTGAGCTGCTTGGAGGACTTTGTGGGCTCAGGTTTCAACGCAATTTTAGGCCAGGGTCCCCGCGAGGGAGGCGGCCTGTGCACTATCTAGGGCGGCCGACCTGTTGGAGGCTAAACTGGGCGCTGGGTGGAGCTTCGTGCAGGCTGGTCCCGAGGACGGCGTGGAGCTGAGCTCGATTGACGAGGCAGGAAAAGATTCATAGCCTGCATGGCCTTTTGTACCTCCGAGAAGGGGTTCACGATCCGGCTAACCACTAGGCCGAAGAGGCCGGTAGGGGAGAGCGGGGCATTGAGGAAAACAGCCCGCTTGGACTCACTCATGTCGGCGAGAGTCAGTCTGAGGTGCCTCTCTGTGACAGTCAGAGAGGACATGCACCTTCCAAGGGTCTGGGCAGCGGATTTAGTTACGCGAAGGGAGAGATCCATCGCGCTGCGTAAATCCATGAATCGAGCTCTTCTCATCCAGTTCACGGAGGAGTTTGGCTTGGAGGATCTGTAGGACTGCCATGGAGTGCAAGGCTGAGGCAGCTGCGAAACCATGGCCGACAAGGGCTGATGTAGTCCTGCAGACTTTAGACGGGAGGGCAGCCTTTGAATGCCATCCAGAGGGCGGGCAAAGGTCTGCTGCAACCGTTTCTTCCACAGGAGGATGGAATTACCCCTTATCGGCAAAGCCGTCAACCTGTGAGAGCGTTGCGGAGACATGAGAGTACATTCTCATGGAGAATGGAGCATTACGCAATTTAGACAGTTCAGCGTGGAGCTCTGGCAGGAAGGGTGCAATCCTGGATGCGGGTTTTTGGCGCGAATATGGCAGGCCTCCTGGACAGACGAGTGGTGTGAACCGGGTGGACATTGAAAGATGTTCGCATTCAGGGCGGCCGCCCGAAGAGAGTGCAATGGTTGCATGCTCACGGCCCAGACAGGGGCCCAGCGCAAATGAGAGGGGTGTCTCCGGTGCTGAGCGGTAAAAATTTTGACAAAAACGCCTCGCGCTCTTTTAGATATATTGGTGTGTGTCGCAGCAGTGAACACACACAGCAGAGAGAAGAAAAAAAGGATACAGCTTCTCAAAATCCAGCAATGTGAAGAGTTTCACTGAAAAGATGAAAATCAGAGCTCAGCCTGTTCAGCCCCACTTTATATACGCTAGCTACTCCCATTCTGGTGGGCTGTGATGTGTAGAGGGCACGAGATCAAGCAGGGCTCACGATAGGCTGCTGCATTTGTCATAGGACAGCCAATGAGCACGCTTATATAACCTGCTAGGGTCTGCTGTCCACCGCACTGCGTTGACAATAAATATAAAATTAAGGATAATTTTTTGGCTTCAGATCTCGAGAAAAGATGACTTAACCCGTAGCGTAAGCAACTTACGAACCTTTCGTAACAGAACTCAGAACACACTAACAGTATACAAAAGCTAAACAGGATAAAAATGATTTTGAACAACTTAACAGCTGTTAATAATGCTATTTTTGTGAACCCTTGGAGAGCAACTGAGCCAATAAGCTAAACATGCTAAATTCCCCAGAACACCCTTACAGCCATGTAACAACATGTTAAACTTGCTAAATCCCCTTTAAAATACATAACATGCTAAACATGCTAAAGCCCCACCGAACACCCTTACAACCATATAAAACATGTTAAACTTGCTAAATCCCCTATAAAATACATAACATGCTAAACATGCTAAAGCCCCACCGAACACCCTAACCATATAACAACATGGTAAACTTGCTAAATCCCCTATAAAATACATAACATGCTAAACACGCTAAAGCCCCACCGAACACCCTAACCATATACCAACATGGTAAACTTGCTAAATCCCCTATAAAACACATAGCATGCTAAACATGCTAAAGCCCCACCGAACACCCTTACAACCATATAAAACATGTTAAACTTGCTAAATCCCCTATAAAATACATAACATGCTAAACATGCTAAAGCCCCACCGAACACCCTTACAACCATATAACAACATGTTAAACTTGCTAAAGCCCCTATAAAACACATAGCATGCTAAACATGCTAAAGCCCCACCGAACACCCTAACCATATAACAACATGTTAAACTTTCTAAATCCCCTATAAAATACATAACATGCTAAACATGCTAAAGCCCCACCGAACACCCTTACAACCATATAACAACATGTTAAACTTGCTAAAGCCCCTATAAAATACATAACATGCTAAACATGCTGAAGCCGCACCGAACACCCTTACAACATGTTAAACTTTCTAAATCCCCTATAAAATACATAACATGCTAAACATGCTAAAGCCCCACCGAACACCCTTACAACCATATAACAACATGTTAAACTTGCTAAAGCCCCAATAAAACACATAGCATGCTAAACATGCTAAAGCCCCCAACGAACACCCTTACAACCATATAACAACATGTTAAACTTGCTAAAGCCCCTATCCACAAGTTTCCTACGCCCCATGAGGCCTTGCGTCAAAAGTGGGCGCGACTTCCGGTTGGAAGTAAACAAAGCACGATTTGACATGCTTGACACTCGTTCATTCAACAGTTGACAGTCATTCAAGTTATAGCGATCCAAACTAGCTAACGATGTGGGAACACAACCTCAACGAAATTCAAAAGGGTGAAATAACAGTACCTTTACCCTCCACAGTAGTTGATTGGGAGTATTATAATAACATTATTAATAATCAATACTCATCAAGTCATGGTGACAGACAGTTGTGCGAGCTGACAAACAATTAAAATAAAAAATACACACTTAGTCATTGTGGTTTGGAGTTTATTCAAAATTATAAATGAATGTGCTACTTGAATACATTAACTGGCAAATTTGGTATTCTGTCAACACAGGCTTTGATCCTGAGTTTAGGTGCAACATCAGTAGAGAACAGCCAAACACATGCTGATAAAAGTTTATAGAATATTAAGAATTTAAACAAATGTACACAGGAAGATTCGTCGTCTTTTGGGAGGTGATGGAAACTACAGTCGTTGGCAGGAACACTCTGATTTCGTTTTCAGCTTATGTTAAAAACAATCACGTTTAAGCCACTGAACTAGTTTAGTCCGGTTATACATACAACCGCGAACAGCACATGTTGTCCATGAGCTCCGTAACGACATCTCTCATAAAGATTTGCGTCTTTAAATAGTAAAATAATTCTCCGAAAAACAGCTAGCCTCTTCGCTAACTAACACACAAAATACCATTGGAATGCTACTTCCGCCGCCTCACCGGAAGTTTCACCCACTTTATTTTTTACAGGAGCGCCCCTCGGAAACTTGTGGATAAAACACATAGCATGCTAAACATGCTAAAGCCCCAACGAACATTACAACTACATAAAAACATGCTAAACAAGCTTTTGGGATGCAGAATATTTAAACACCGTATGAATACACCAGTTTTGATGTTAGCTTTGTGTTTTGCGTTAAGAATGACCGGAATGAAACGCATCTGTAAAAATCTGATTGGAATTGCATTTCTAACCACCTTCATATGTGGTTTGAATCAGATTTGATTTTTTTATTTATTTATTTTTTTTTTTCAATTTTGCTGTCCAGACTTTCAAAAAAACATTTTAAACGTTCTTGAAAAAATGTGTCTTTAATTGAAGGAAAGTCACAAGCAAAAGTGTTTTGAGCTAATAATGATGGCAACAGGTGTTACCTTATTTTGGCTGAATACATTAATAGTGTTTGTCCTGCTGGCGTTAAAAGATGAACTGAATTGTGCCTAGCCGTAAGGAAGCTCCAGAGACGCTTAGTGCTAATGAGCCCAGTGCATGAGAGAAAAAAAAACCTAATTCATGTAGAAACCTTGAAGAAATTAAAACTATGCTGCTCATGAATATTTGATCTACTCATTCAGTGCATTCAGGCGTTAGCCTTGACACAAAACGATCCAAAATAAGTTTGTCACACAAAGGCTTTCTATTAAAAATCACAAATGAATTTTCTGTGATTATTACCGTCAAGAGATGGCAAATCCTAATTAGCATGTCCCTGGATGCTGAGTCAAAAAGACACAAAGGCGACACTACGTTTATTGTGAACTGTTTCGTCTAAGGTCTTTAGTTTTTATTGATTGTGTGTCTCTCACCCTACAGATGATGGGCCGTACTCTAAGGGGAACAAGGACTCGATGGGGCCAGACAACTCGCTCACATCCAGAAGACAAAGCATCCCAGGTACGCCTGACTCCCTGTCTATTCCTTCTTGTTTTGCCCACACAAATACTCCCACCATAGGCTCCGCTCCTTCAGCATCTTTTGATCTTGGGGATTGTGTCTGTCTTTTTCCATTTTGGATGTTTGAGTTCTTCTTGCCACATTGGTTTCGATGGCGGTTTGAGATGCAGAAGACTGGGGGTTCGAGGGCTTTGTTACAGCTTTATCCAGATGTTTCCTGCGGTTCTCGAGAAGTGTCTGTCTGAGTCATTCTGCTACTGTAGCTGGAAGCGTTTGTTCATCCAAGACCTTTTTCTTCTTTAAGGCTAATTGGATTAGCTGACTCAACTCAAAGTGTTACTTTGGAAAAGTTTCAAAGGCCACACATTTATTTTACATGTTGTAATAGACTTGCGCATTTTGTGTGTATAATCATTTTTTAATGAAACCTACTGTACATTTAAGGGGCCCAAAGCAGTTGTAACTGTTATTTCATGCAAAACTAATAGAGAAAAATCCTGCAGTTGGATTTTTTATTGTTATTCTTCTACTCACCAATGCTGCATTTGTTTGATAATAAATACAGTAATTGCAGTAACATTGTGGAATTTAAATAACTGTATTTTATTGTAAATGTTATTCAGTGTCACATGATCCTTCAGAAATCATTCTAATATGATTATTTGATGATCAAGAAATATTTCTGATTATTAGCAATGTTGAAAACAGTTGTGCTGTTTGATAAATATGTGGAAACGGTGAAAAATATTTTGTTTTATAACAACAGCCTTTACTTAAAATTATACATTTCTCACTTTTGATCAATTTATTGTTTATCCTTGTTCAATTAAAGTGTTAATTTTGTTTAAAAAATTATAATCCAAAAATTGTATAACGTAATAAAATGTATACAGAGGTTTCATAAAAAAAAATGTTTACCAAAATGTCAGATTTAGGCTATATCAAGACTCATATGATAGGAATCATTATCATAGTTTCAAAAGATGGAGCTGTGTGCAATCATCCATTACATTTTTACTTGTGGAAAACTTTCTCGTTTCAATCTGTTCACATTTAAACCCACACAGACACTGATTAGATTAGGCTCTGTGAGAGATTTCATAACACGGTTGGATTCAAAAGTGTAGCATTACAATTTCTGCTGCAATACTGGTGTTTGATAGATGATTTCTTTCATGTGTCTCTTGGTTTGGATTGTCTGTTTAAGAATTCATAAAGTCACAGCATGAGCTAAAGATTAGTGCAAGTTAGTTGTGGTGGAACATTTTAAAACAATCTAGGGCATTTTGTAATATTGAGAATTCATAAAATTTCTCATCGTTAGTTAGATGGGAGAAACACAGCTCATTTGCATATCCGAGAGATTTAGTGTCATAAAACCATGTTGTCTGTTGCCATCAGTGCTGACTCTCTCTCTCTCTTTTTTGTGTGTGTGTTCGTGTGTGTGTTTGTGTGTATTTCTGGGCAGAAGAACTGCGTGGGGTTACACTGGTTGAGCTGATTAAGAGAGAAGGAAGCACTTTGGGTCTCACCATCTCGGGCGGCACAGATAAAGACGGTAAACCACGGGTCTCCAACCTGCGGCCAGGTGGACTTGCGGCGAGGTGAGGACTAGATCTGAAGTTAATGCAACCTTTCAGAAAATAACACAGACATGGGTAATAACATTTTCAGCCAATGACAGAATCACAAAGTGATCACCTGACTCAGAAAAACACCATGCCTAGCAAAATAGGTTAGGTTTCAGTTTGCTCTTGTAATTTAAGTGTGCTAATGCTCACTAATGTGACATGCTGTTGTGTTTGTTACAACTTGCGTTTTGACACATTTCAGAATGCAGACAACCCAAGTCTCCCGGAAGTTCCGGGAGTCTCCCGCACATTGATAGTGTAATGAACCTAGACTAGTGTTGTCAAATTGTCACAGTTAGAGTAATTCACTCTACACAAGTAAGCAGCACCACAGAGCTACAGAAAATAATCTTTATTTTATACAATTCAGGTAGTGACCAAACATTTCAGAGTGGTTCAGGCTCTTGAATTACCAAACACGTATGCAAGTCAGGGGCGAATAACACCACAAGAGATCATGCTCCACAGAAAACACCATCATCAATAAGCAATGCTATAGTACACACACGTCAATCCCGTAGGACACTGCACACGTTCAAAATGCACGTGAACTTCAAACCTAAGACGCCCTCCGACTACTACACAAAGATTTAGTTCATCATAACCCTCCCACCCCGTCATGAAATGATTACACTACCAGCTTTAAAACCAATCACACACTCACACTCACACTCACACACACACAATAATACTTCTAAAATTCAACACTTAACTCTCCCAGGATGTAAGACCCTCCCCGGGGTCTAGGCTTTGGCGCTGGTTGGCAAGGGGGAAAAGCAGACGCCAGTCCAGCGCTCAGAAGGTTTCCGAACTATAGCGGGAACGGAGCACCCCTTGCTGAGAAGCCGCGCACTGCCCACGCACTCCTATACCCAGCCTTATCTATCGGTTATCCCGCTAGACTATCTTCACCGCCGGCAGCCCTAATTAGCATGCGAACGGCACCCACCCCCCAACCTTGAGTGCAGTAGGCATTTGCAGCAACAGCCCGTTTCTCAGACACGCCGTCACTGTGCTCACCTCTCTCTTTAATCCCTCGGGTGACATTGAAATTTGCAATAATTACTGCTTCCTGGACCTTCCCATTCATCAGTGATCAGGTGAAAACACTCACTAAACTCAACCCACTCCTCCACTCCACCCACGCCACTCATAACAACACATTCATCCACCGTCACTTCATTACACTCCCCCCACCCATAGGGCAGACTCGTCCTCGAGTCGAATTCAAAACATTTCATAGTCCAGGGACCATACTGGTGCCCTCCTTGATCGTCCTTGGCGCACTTCTTTGGGTAGCAATGCACCTTGCTGGGCCTCCCCGGTCATTGCAGAATGGCTAGTCATGGATGTTTGCATCTCCCCAGTATATGAAGATTCTTGACCACCTTGGTTCTGTGTGTCCCGAGCTGGCCGGCCTCTTTGCCATTGTGATCCCATTAAGGCATCACCGCTTCCTGATACCTCGCTTGTGACTGGGGGTACTTCGGATCTGGCCCCTGGCACTACCACCTCCCTCTCTCGACCCTCTGCAGCAATTGAAGTCTGCAGCCCGGTCTCTTTAGGTGGAATGCCAGTTACCCGTGGCCTCTCTGCACCCTCTTGGTTGATTACCTCTGTTACAGAAGAAAGACATGGTTTCAGTCGGTTAAAGTGCACCACTATTTCTGTCCCCCCCTCAACTGGCACAAGTCTATATAAAACTTCAGTTATCCTCTCTGTGACTTTATAAGGCCCCTTAAACCTTCGTTGTAATTTTGGGCAAAGACCCTTTTTCCTAACCTTCCCCGAACCCACACCAATTCTCCTTCTGAGTAGTACTGGAAATGTGCTCTGAAGTCATATTCTCCCTTCTGCTTCACAGAGGCTCTTAACTGATGGCCCTTTACCGCCTCTACTACTGTGGACAATGTCTCCAGCAATCTAGACACATACTCTGAAACAGAAGAGAATCTTTCCCCACCACCTAGGTTAAGCATGACATCCACAGGAAGGATGATCTCTTTCCCGAAAACCACTTTGTAGGGTGTAAACCCAGTACTGGAGTGAACGCTGCTTCTATAGGCCATCATCACATAAGGCAACAGGATGTCCCAATTAGCTTGGTTCTCATCTACAAACAGAGACAACATGGAGGCCAATGTTCTGTTAAACCTTTCAACCATTCCATCAGATTGAGGATGATAGGGTGATGTCCTAGTCTTATGAATGTTCAGCAACTGGCACACTTCTTTAAATAACCTGGATTCAAAATTTCGGCCCTGATCTGTATGGATTATCCTAGGGGCTCCGAAGCGGCACACCCACTGTTCAACCAACAACTTGGCCACTGTCTCAGCTTCCTGATTAGGAAGAGGGAATGCCTCCGTCCATTTGGAAAAATAATCCCCAATAACTACAATATATTTGTTTCCTTTGGGGGTTTCGGGGAGAGGTCCCAAAATATCCAACGCCACCCGCTCATGTGGCCTCAATGCTACCACCGATTGGAGTGGGGCTCGCCACTGTTTCCCCCGGCTTTTCTAGACCCACAGTCCACACATTCACTGCACCATCGCTTCACATCCCCAAACCAGCCCAGCCAATAGAAACGGTCTTTCACTTTTGCTTGTAGTTTCTGTATTCCCAAGTGTCCACCCGTAACATCATTATGCAATTGTCTTAAGATTTCTGCCACCATCACAGTGGGAATAACCACCTGAACCTGGTTTGCAGCATCCGAATTTGATGGAGGAACCCTCACTAACCGGGAGCCCTGCATTTGTAATTGGGACCATACCTGTGCATACTTTTGTAGATCGTCCGGTGGTTGCAAACCAGTCCTTCCCTCTTTTTTTAAATCAATGATCTTTTTCAACTCTGCATCTTCCCACTGTGCCTGAACCAACTCATCCCCTTCCCACCCGGGAATTAAACTAGTCGGTACATTTTGTACTGCAGCTATTACTGGCCCGCCTCGTATCTGTGGGGCTGTGTCCAGGGGCCCTGGGATTGACAGATAAGCAGGCAGCCTAGAAAGGGCATCAGCATTAGCATGCCCTCGTCCAGGGCGGTGAACAATTTTATATTGGAAGCTTGCCAATTGCTCCACCCACCTGGCTAACTGTCCCTCTAAACCCTGGAAATTATGCAGCCACCTCAAGGAATTATGATCCGTTCTCAAAACAAATTCCTTACCCAACAGGTAATGTTTAAAATGTCTGATGAACGTGACCATACTTAACAACTCCTTCTTGGTGGCGGCATACTTTCTTTCCTGCTTAGTAAGGGCTCTGCTGGCATAAGCTATAACATGTTCACACCCCTCCTCTTCTTGTGACAACACAGCCCCAATACCTGCGTCACTTGCATCCGTATCTAAAATGAAGGTTTTGGAAGGATCAGGATATATAAGAACAGGTGCTGACATTAAACTTAGTTTGAGCTGTTCAAAGGCCGTATGACATGCCTCTGTCCATTTAAACCGCCTACCTTTTTCAGTGAGTTGGTGCAGGGGGCGAGCAATCTCAGCAAACCCCCTCACAAACCTCCGATAGTATGAAGCTAAACCCACAAAGCTCCTGACCTCTGTCTGATTTTTGGGCACCGGCCACTGACGCACAGCCTCCACTTTAGCAGGATCCGCTTTCACCCCCTTTGATGAAATGATATGCCCCAAATACTGCACCTGAGTGGCAAACAAGTTACACTTATTGGGCTTGACTTTAAGGTTAGCCTGTCGTAGTTTTATTAAAACTTCGTCTAGGCGGCCTAAATGCTCCTGAAATGTCCGTCCGAATACAATGATATCGTCCAAGTACACCAGACAGGTAGTCCACTGAAGATCTGCCAGCACCAGATCCATCAGTCGCTGAAATGTACTTGGACTATTGCAAAGACCAAAACTAAGGACATTAAATTCAAACAGACCTTGCCGAGTAATAAAAGCAGTCTTATGTTTATCCCTAGGATCCACCTCCACCTGCCAGTAACCACTGGCTAAATCAAGAGTGGAGAACCAGCAAGCTTTACTCAGACTGTCAAGGGCATCATCGATCCGTGGCAACGGATACGCGTCCTTCCGGGTTACATCGTTTAACTTACGATAATCTACACAAAAACGGAGGCCGCCATCACGCTTGCGTACCAAAACTACTGGAGCTGCCCATGGACTTTGAGAAGGCTGAATTATGTTATTTGCCAACATTTTCTTTACATGGTCAGACACCTCCTGTTGTAAATGGAGGGGAACACGACGGGGTGGCAACTTCACAGGCTTCGCATCCCCTGTATCGATCTGATGCAGTGTCAGGTGAGTTCTCCCCAAATCCCCCTCCCCCTCACTAAACACAGACATATTTCTTCGTAACAGCTCCCGAATATCTACTATGTCAGATGGAGTAAAATTCTTCTGATGCAACCCAAAATGAGCCATAAGCTTGTCAACAGACCAAGGCTCATTTGGGCCATCCTCATCCTCACCCGTCCCCAAATGTTCAGCCCTACAGCCCACCTCAATGTCAGTATGTAAAGTTCCCAGCCTCATACCACCCTTTAATGTAAGAACATCTTTAGTTACATTAATTACTCGTACAGGCAGCCTACACCTCTCCACTCTACAGACCACCCGAGCGATCATTACATCACATTGGTTTGATAATGTGTCTGATGGTTCCAACATACCCTCACAACCGGCCACCAAGGAATTCTCCACCTTTCCGGCAATGATTGCCTCACTACGTGGGGGGATTAAAGTGTCTTCCAAGACGAAGACAGTCTGGGGCTTATCCATATCTGCCGAAACAATCAGGGGAAACATTTTACCCATTATTCGACACTCCTTTTTCCCAAAATCCACAACGGCACCATATTTACTCAAAAAGTCAAAACCCAAAAGAATATCCTGGGAAGGCACATCAGCTACCAAAAACTCCACAATTAATGCCAATGTATCAAACTGGCAGACGGTTTGCCATTTTCCCAAAATCCCCATCAACCCTCCATTAGCTGCAGACACATCACCATGATGTCCAGACAGTTCTGTTCCCCCCTTAGTGATTTCAAGCCAGAGTTGTTTTGGTATGACTGATAATGTTGCCCCACTATCTACCAAAAGAAGGGAGTCTAACGCACCTATTTTGGCTCCAATGTATCCAGAGCCACCCTGGTTGCTTACAAAGGCCACATCTGTACCAATTCGCCGGGGGGCAGGCAGCGGGCCTACAGTGCCTGCCCCCTGTAGTTTCCCTGCAAATATGGGCAATCTCGTTTTATGTGTCTTGTACACCCACACTCCCAACAACCGCCCCCCACCCCTCTGGCTCGATCTACGGACCCTTGTGAACCACTGTTCCTGGGCTCTCGTGCCGGTTCCCTGGAAAATTGAGTGGGGGTAGGGTTTACCATAGACTGTTGAATGTTACTCACTGTCGTACGAAGAGATTTTACTTCCTGCCTTAATTCTTCCACCATTCCTAACATCACTTGCATTTGTTCATCACTTTTGGAGTTATTCTCCACCACTCCCCTTACTTTTGCATCAGACATCAGATGGGTTTGCTCCATATTCCTAAGAAGCTCTAATTCAGAAGCCAGATCAATTGCGTCTTCTAAGGTTTTAGGTTTTGCTCTACGCAGGCTGATACGGAAGTCACCAGTTGCAAAATGTGTAAGAAACTGATCTCTTGCCAACATATCACAAGTACAATTATCAGCTGTGGGGTAGGCTTTAGTGGCAAGACGCCTCAAGGCATTTCCGAATTCCCTTGCAGTCTCATTATGCATACGACGGCGGGCTGTAAATGTAGCCCTACTCCAGTCACTACTGTCACAGGGCTCAAAACATCTAGCCATAGCAGCTTTTAGCAACGCGTAATTTCCCTTAGCATCACTGGGCAAACCACTATAAATATCTCTTGCACGCCCAGAGAGTAGAAGAGACATAAATTTAAGTTTTAAGGGTTCATCCCAATTATTTACATCAGCAGCTAGATCAAATTGCTCTGACCAATCAGACCACTCCCTGCCTACACCCGTAAATGTCTCAGGCATAAACACTGGCCGTGCAGTAGCTCTTAAGGGTCCCACATCCCTTGCACGGTCCACCTCTTCGGGGCTAGCATTATCCTCCCCCTGTAACATTCTACAACTAAGTCTAGGTTTTATAGATTCCAAAAAAAAATTAAGCACACTCCCACCGCTGCCACCAGTGTAATGAACCTAGACTAGTGTTGTCAAATTGTCACAGTTAGAGTAATTCACTCTACACAAGTAAGCAGCACCACAGAGCTACAGAAAATAATCTTTATTTTATACAATTCAGGTAGTGACCAAACATTTCAGAGTGGTTCAGGCTCTTGAATTACCAAACACGTATGCAAGTCAGGGGCGAATAACACCACAAGAGATCATGCTCCACAGAAAACACCATCATCAATAAGCAATGCTATAGTACACACACGTCAATCCCGTAGGACACTGCACACGTTCAAAATGCACGTGAACTTCAAACCTAAGACGCCCTCCGACTACTACACAAAGATTTAGTTCATCATAACCCTCCCACCCCGTCATGAAATGATTACACTACCAGCTTTAAAACCAATCACACACTCACACTCACACTCACACACACACAATAATACTTCTAAAATTCAACACTTAACTCTCCCAGGATGTAAGACCCTCCCCCGGGGTCTAGGCTTTGGCGCTGGTTGGCAAGGGGGAAAAGCAGACGCCAGTCCAGCGCTCAGAAGGTTTCCGAACTATAGCGGGAACGGAGCACCCCTTGCTGAGAAGCCGCGCACTGCCCACGCACTCCTATACCCAGCCTTATCTATCGGTTATCCCGCTAGACTATCTTCACCGCCGGCAGCCCTAATTAGCATGCGAACGGCACCCACCCCCCAACCTTGAGTGCAGTAGGCATTTGCAGCAACAGCCCGTTTCTCAGACACGCCGTCACTGTGCTCACCTCTCTCTTTAATCCCTCGGGTGACATTGAAATTTGCAATAATTACTGCTTCCTGGACCTTCCCATTCATCAGTGATCAGGTGAAAACACTCACTAAACTCAACCCACTCCTCCACTCCACCCACGCCACTCATAACAACACATTCATCCACCGTCACTTCATTACAATAGCGTCTCCTCGATGCCCTTAAAATCTCCTGAGATATACCTCCCTGAAATGAATTCTTGCAGGTTGGGATGTCCGAGAATGCGGCAGTGTAATTTAAGTGTGAAACAACCTAAAATAGAATTTTGTTGCAATCTTCTTCTCTTTTTTTCTAATTGAATTTATCTAATATGTAGCTAAGAGAAACTGATCATGAAAGAAGCTAATTCATTCTGAAGCTCACCAATGTGGCAACATGTTGCGTCACAACATGCATTTTGATGCATTTCGGAATGTAACGATGCAACTTAAGTGTGTAGTTAATTAGTTAGTTACTTAATTTTATTTTCACATTGTTTGATTTTATGGACACAACTTTCAAAAGTCACACATATTCTCATAGCATACATATCCAATCTTATATTTTCTAGAGCAAACTGTAAGGCTAACGGTTAAGTCAGGATTAATTTATGTAGCTAACTACAATTTAAACATATCAACAGTTTAACCGAATTTAGCTAGTTTACAGCATGATTCAGTCTGATGTTCTGCCATACCCAGACAGCAAACTGACATTGAATCAACGTGGAAACGACGTCTCTCATGACATTGAAACAACGTTGATTTGCTCATCGAATTAACGTTGAACCAACGTCAGACGCGGCATTCTTCAAAGCTAAATGAAATCGAAAATTGGTTTGCTTTCATAACGTTGAAACAACGCGTTGATTTCAAGTTGATTTTCCGTTAGTTTTGAAAGAATGACGCATCTGACGTTGGTTCAACGTTAATTCGATGAGCAAAAAAATGTCAGATCAACGTTGTTTCAATGTCATATTTCCACGTTGATTCAATGTCAGTTTGCTATCTGGGTAGTTAACCTGAAAAAGAAAACTGGCCTTAGAAGCAGATAATCAATGCTGATGCTTGCTAATGTAGCAACCTGTAATTGTGTTGTTATACTTAACATTAGTGTTTAGCGTTAGCATTTTTGTCTTATTGTGGCAGTAAGCATCAACACTCAAATGTTTGATAGAATTACTTTCAAATTAGGCTATGAAACAGGATCTAGCTAAGTTAAACATAGCAGTAATTTAGCTAGCTTTATGTAACTTGCTCAGCCAGATTCAAACTATTGTTCTGCTAGTTGACCTGAAAAACAAAAAACTGACCTTAGAAGCAGCTAATCAATGCTAATGCTTGCTAATGAAGCAACATGTGGTGTTGTACTTAACATTAGTGTTTAGCGTTAGCATTTTTGTCTTATTGTGGCAGTAAGCATCAATGCTCAAATGTTCGATAGAATTACTTTCAAATTAGGCTATGAAACAGGATCTAGCAAAGTTAAACATAGCAGTAATTTAGCTAGCTTTATGTAACTTGCTCAGCAAGATTCAAACTGTTGTTCTGCCATATTTGACCTGAAAAAGAAAACTGGCCTTAGAAGTAGCTAATCAATGCTAATGCTTGCTAATGAAGCAACATGTGGTGTTATTATACTTAACATTAGTGTTTAGCGTTAGCATTTTTGTCTTATTTCGGCAATAAGCATCAATACTCAAATGTTCGATAGAATGGCTATGAAACAGGAAGCTAGCTATAAGTTAAAAATAGCAGTAATTTAGCTAGCTTTATGTAACTTGCTCAGCAAGATTCAAACTGTTGTTCTGCCATTACATTAGTTGACTAAAAAGAGAAAACTTACCAGAGAAGCAGCCAATTTCTACAATGTACTTGTGTTGCATTATGACTAACATTCGGACACATTTCGAAACACAGCAGTGCATAAATTGAGCGTGTAGCTAGAAGCCTTATTCACATACATGGGTAGATGTGATGCGATAAATTGGCAACACATTTCTTTTCCCTCATACTCACAAGTGATTTGACTCATTTCAGGGATGTGTCGGATGCTCGTGCTGCATGAGGATGTTATGGAGCATGTCTGGGCTGATGACACATTTTTGTCAGGCATCATTGGGCACACTCATGTACGCCCAGAGGACAAAGGGAATGAATAGCATTCATTTGTCTAATTAGCATCTAAATGAGAATATTTATACTCCCTGTGGAGTGTTCAACAACAGATAAGGAGTTCTTACTTTGCATTTACTTTCCATTCAAAATTAATTTTCTATGTTTTTGTGACCATTGACGGAAAGCTTCTCTAGACCGTCAGACGTAGTCTTGTTAATTTCTCTGCATTGACTGTTCAATGCTAACAAAGCTAATTAAGGCAAATGTTTGAAAAGCCAACTTTTACGGTGTTAAACAAAATATGGTGTGTCAAAATGTTTGCAGGTATTAGTTAAACTGTTAATTAATTAAAAAATATTCAGTAATTACAATACAAAACTGTGATGTTTGCTAAGGCAAGTCTTACTATTGCTAATATTACAATTAGGGATTTCAACAAACCCATAATCCTCCTAAGTACTATTCTGTGATTATCTGATGTGTCTCAGGAGTGATCAACTCAATGTGGGAGACTACATCAAGTCAGTCAATGGCATCAACCTGACCAAGCTGCGTCACGACGAGATCATCAGTCTGCTAAAGAACGTAGGCGAGCGCGTTGTGCTGGAAGTGGAGTATGAACTGCCTTCAGCTGGTAGGAAGTTGAGTATTCTGACTTTTGCCTGTGTTGTGGCATGTCCCCAATTTAACCCTGGTCTGAACCAATCCCAGACCTCATAAATATCATCTAGAAAATGTTTGTTTTGCGTTAGTATGTAGCCAAATTGGATGTGAACTTCAGGTTGTGTGATATAATTATACATAGTAATGCAGACTGCATGGCCGCATGTTGAAAGCATTTTTTGATGTTGATGAAAATATTCTCTCATATGAACTTATCATGCAGAGACATCTTTAAGTATAAGATTGGGTGGCCAATTCTTTCGAAAAGTTAAACGCTTTGATGAACGCTTTCAAAATCATGGCGGGCATAGCACCATTAGCTTGACCAATGGGGTGAATTTGGAATGTAGGAACGCACTTGGTAAAGGGAGTAATTAAAGACATATATTTTTGCGACATGAAGGGATTCAGTTGTTCACTTTTGTTTGGAACATCCCCACAAATGGCATCCCCTTCCCAAGGTGCCGTTCAGGGGGCATAAATAGGCATTTGGAATTTACCCTTTGTCATTAATTTTGCCGTTTTGTTGCTGGGGGCCCAGAAATAACACAACCCTGTCTGCCATTGGTAATGCAAATATAGTCATATCCCAAACTCACGCCATTGATTGAACCATTGTTGCTGGCTCAGACTGGTCGCGATGCTCAAACAAACAGAGCAATGTCTTGAAAGCTCCACATAGGGCACTTTTTGGCAATATTAGCCTACAAATGGCTTACTTATTACAAAATTACTGTAATGAAGTCAGATGTTATGGGAAGAAAGGGGGCGGGAACTGGCTAACATTTAAATGAATCAACAACAAAATGAAAGTAAAAGATAGCAGCCCTTCACAGACGACTGCTGTCACATAATAAAACAAACAAAACTCAAGTCCAGGCCTGTACTGATCATAGAAATTTCGAGCATACCGTAAAATTTCAAATAATAGCCCGGGCTTTTATTTTCCCTAATCGTCGAACTGATTAACTAATTTGATTAATATGCGCGAGGGAGAAAGAGCAATACAGCGCTCGTGTTGTTTAAAGACATGACAGTGCGCGTTGCTTTGGCGGCCGCCAAAAAGTGGACGATCTGACGAAGATTTTTAGAAGATTAACAACCCGAAACTAAAAAAAAACAGACCCAACCTCGATTTGAGATTGGCTTTTATTTACCCAAACCTGCAGCCACACCAGGCGTATAAAAGAGACAGGCATCTATTTGGGACTCAGCTATTATTTGAAGTTTTACGGTAGTTGGCTAACAATGTTTTTGGGAAATGCATTTTGGTCAATTGGATCTGTAATTCAGGGTACGTGCATACGACAACTACTGTATATACATAAAACTGAGTTTTTCCTTCGAGTTTTCTGCGTACAGACGACTCATGTCAAAACCCTGTATTCAGCTGCCTGGCCATTAGATGGCGATGAAACACTGTAGACTGAACATGTAATACACATGTGCATGACGTCAT